>JAHHFK020006014.1:0-126394 GCA_024533555.2 Aedes koreicus
TTTTGACAGCTTATCGCTGAAGATAATTAAGCGATTCCGTTTGTTGATATTAATCAGCTACCATGGAAGCCATACGGGAGCAAGTTTTAAAATTACATTTGCAAAAGCTTAGACCGTGTCAGATATTCATTAGCCTTAAGCAGTTTGGAGTGAGTAAGCGTTTTGTTTTTCGTACCTTGAAACGGTTCAAGGAAACTGAAAATGTCCATATTCAACACAAAGGAGGTGCCAGACGAACTGCCAGAACGAAGAAAAAGATCAAATGTGTGAGGGAGCGAATAATACATAATCCGGCCGTATCTGGCCGTAAATTGAGCAAACAATTTCAAATGTCCCCAGCTTCAAAGAACAGGCTCCTCAGACATGATCTGGAATGCAAGCCGTTCAAGAAATAACGGGTTCAAGGGTGGACGGAGCGTCAAAAGCGAGCCAGGGTCCAATCTTTTGGTTCGGCACGGTGACTGCGAGATTTTATTTTGGGATGAAAAGCTCTTCCTCCTTCAGGACAGTCATAATCAACAAAATGATCGTGTGTGTGGCAAAAGTCTTGCCAATATTTCAAGAGATAAACTAGCTGTAGAACGCTATCAAAATGTATCGAAAATCATGGTATGGGGCGCCGTTTCACGGAAAGGAAAGCTTCCTCTTCTTTTCGTAGAACATAACGTAAAAATCAACACTGAATATTACATCGATCAGGTTTTGAAGAACCTTCGTTTTTTCCTACTTCTTCGTGCTTCAACGCTGTATGGGAGTACACCATATTGTTTCCAACAGGACTCAGCTCCAGCTCACAAGGCAAAGAAGACAGAAGCGTGGTGCGTGGAAAATTTGTCCGATTTCATCACAAGCGAAGAATGGCCTGCATCTTCACCGGATCTCAACCCACTTGACTATTTTGTTTGGGGTTATATGCTTCAACATATAGGTCCTACGAAAGGGCTTACTTTAGATCGATTCAAGAAACATTTGGTTGATATTTGGGACCAAATTCCTCAGGAAATCGTGCGTGCCAGCTGCGATGGGTTTACAAAGCGTTTGCGCAAAGTCATCAAGGAAAAGGGCGAGAGATTCGAATTGAACTAATGTGGTTTATTTCTTTAGTATGTATCTTTCAAATGAAAAATAAATGCTTTGATTTGGTTGATTTGTTTTGCTGTAATCCCATTTTGTTTTAGTGACGCCTATTGTGAGACACCCTGTAAACAAGATTTTATAAACTCTTTTCTTGCATATTTTGCACCACTTACGCAACCCCCTATTTTTTCTACCCTATGATGCTGGGTAGACAAACTTTGGTTTACGTAAGCTGCTAGGCACTTTTCCACATTACCCACAGTCACAATGTAATTAAGACATGTTTTTGTTTAAACCCTTGACCTCATTGCCCCCACATTTCTCCGTATTTGTTAAAACCCACTAAACATGGGATAGTATGTGTTTGAACGCAAGGACCAATCGTGTGCTTATTTTTCTGTTCTTTCCTTGCCAGAGTGAAGAATTTGGTGGTGAAGGTGGTGAGTTCGTGGCCAGCGATTCGAAAGAAGTCGAAGTGCTGAAAACTTCAAGAGGAAAAGATCTCCTAGCATTGGACGGGTATGTGTTCTACAAGAATTCACAGGTGAGATGGCGTGGCTTATACCTTCGAATGAGTACTGTTTATCTATAAACCATTTTTCTTCATTTTTAGAGAGGAAACAGGTGCTATTGGGAATGCAAAGGGCGAAGTCGAAAACCGGAAGGGCAGCTCACCATGCCAAAATGAGTTACGACTGATTTTTTCGACGGTAAACATGAACTGCTATCGTACACACCCATTCCGCGGACCCAACGCACATTCAAGAAATCAAACAGAGGAATTTGCTTAAAGAATGTGCAGCAAGCGATGGCGCCAAACCATCCGATATAATTCGACAGGTTTACGATGTAACCGCGTTGTCTCCGGATCAGAAACGGCTCAGTATGAACGCTCAAAGAAAGATTATCAAACGCGCTCGGAACGAGGAACACCCTTCAGAGTCGATATCTCTAGACACAGTCGATGTGCCTTTTGAGCTTGTACGAACCTTAGACGGAGCCCAGTTCTATCAGGCCAACGTAAAAACAGAAAATCATTCGGCCTTCATGTTTGCTGCACCCACAGATATGAAGAATCTCGTAAATGCTAAATTTTGGCTTGTTGCATCGACATTCTCGGCCAAAACTGGACTACAACGTCAGGTGCTCATAATTCATAGTAGTGTTACTCCTAACCATCAGCAAATGAGTCCAGCAGTTTACATTCTCGCAGCTGCCTCCCATGAACCTTTGTACAGGCAAGTGTTCTCTAAACTAAGGGAAATCATGCAAAGCATGGAATTGAAACTGAACCCACAGCTGATACTGACTGACTTTGAAAAGCCACTCGCCAATGCACTGGAAGCTGAATTTCCTCATGCCAGGCAATTCGTGTGCTTTTTCCACTTTACCCATCATCTGTTTCGTTCTGTTGAAAAACATGGTCTGGGAATATCCTTCGATAAAAACTATTGGCTGCTGCAAAACTACAAACGTCTCAAAGCACTAGCATATCTGCCTCCCGAGCACATTCCAGATGCTTTCTACGTCTTAAAAACTAATGCGCCGCTAGAACTGCATCGATTTTTAGATGATTTCGCCGAAAATTACATTTTCGGCAAAGTCGTGGTAAATCCCGTTGATGGAACGCCCATACGAAGTCGACCCATGTTCCCGGCAACGTTTTGGTCCCTCCATGCAAATATATTGCATAGCATTCCAAGCACCTATCAGCACAGCAAAGAATGGCACTACCGGATGGCACGGATATTGACGGCATACCATTCCGATCCACACAGCGTGTTCAGAACGTTCCAGCACGAGCAGCAGGAAGCCCATAGCAAACTGGTGGCCTGTCTCGCCGGGGTAGGTTCCTCTAGTCGCAGAACTGACGAGGACCAACGAAACGAAGCTGTGCGCAATGTAGCTGCTAACTTTACCAGCTATCCGACTTTGCAGTTCCTAGATACAATAGAGGATAGTTTCGGTAATGAGTCGCGATAAAATAGGTTTTCTTCTTTGAAATCTG
This sequence comes from Aedes koreicus, assembly GCA_024533555.2. NCBI lineage: Eukaryota > Metazoa > Arthropoda > Insecta > Diptera > Culicidae > Aedes > Aedes koreicus. The sequence continues at coordinate 3,086 of JAHHFK020006014.1, forward strand.
TGTGGAAATAGTGAACAAAATAAATAACTTATTGGACATTAACAACTTGCCATGTTTCCTTTAGGATGACCCGTGATAATAATTAGATTTGAACAGGAAGGCTCTTTCTTGGTTGGTTCCCAGTTTCTCTTTAGTTTAAGTCACTTGCTTGAATACAAACCTTGCAGTTTGTGCGTGTTTCTTCAATCTTGTTTTTAGTTTACAAACCTACCGTGCTCTAAGAAATTAATTCATCTATCGAGAGATTTCCAATCTTCTCGCTCCAGCAAACCCTAGACAGTGTCGTTGTTTTACAATGAATGAATTCTTCTCCGCGTCTGCATTTTTTAGATGGACACCGATCCGGATTCTGCTAGACTAGCTGATCGAAGTGCAACAAATATTATTTATGCTATGCCCCGTGGAAAAAAGTCCACGGATTTGCTCGAATCTATGCTGGCAACAGTGGCCCACAGTCAGGACATAATACACATGCAGTCTCACCTTGATGCCGTATCTGAAGTCTGTAGTTTGCGGAAGGATACGAGCCCAATGATTCTATTTGGGGATTTCAATCAACCTCGTCTCGTATGGCAATCAAACAACAGCTACGCTTTCGTTGATCCACTTCAGTCACAGATTTCTTCAGCTACTCAGACTCTTCTCGACAACACGGCATTTCACGGACTACGGCAACGCAACCTAATTCGCAACAGCAATGATCGCATATTAGACCTTATCTTCAGCAACGACTCAAACATGACCAATGGATTTGCTACGCTAGCGACAGAACATGTGGTCCCCCTCGGTCGCTACCATCCAGCTCTAGAATTCTCTGTGGCATTTCCATCACCAGTTTTATATCAAGAAGAAGTAGATCTCTCGGGCCGTGACTTCCGTCGTGGCGATTTTGAAACGATGAACGCTCTACTTTTGCAGAGTGATTGGTCCACAGTTTATGAGAGCGTGAATGTGGATGCTGCAATTAGTTCATTCAACAGTATCCTTCTTAACTGTATCACCCAAACAGTCCCGTTGAACAGACCGCCAATGAAACCGGCATGGTCCAACCCACATCTCGGTATTCTGCGTCGTCGACGTTTCAGGTTGCTGCAGCAGTACTGTCGCCGAAGGTGTCCGTTCTCAAAACGACAATTTGATGAGGCAAGTCGTATCTACCGTGGATACAACCGTTTTCTATACAAACGCTACGTGAGAAGAAAGCAAGAGGATCTTCGTCGTAACCCAAAGCGATTCTGGAGTTTTGTCAATTCGAAGCGAAAGGAGACCGGACTTCCCTCATCGATGCACCTTGGTGACGTCAACGCAAGCAGTACCAGTGAAAAATGTGATCTTTTTGCCCAACAGTTTTCCAATGTGTTCGTGAGCCATGTGCCAACCGCCGAGGAAATTGACGCTGCCAATCATATTGTACCACGAGATGTGGTTGATCTAGATGTCTTCCAAGTTGATGAGCAAATGGTGGAGTTTGCGTTACAGAAGCTTAAGGCGTCCTATTGTCCTGGACCCGATGGAATCCCTGCATGCATCTTCAAAAAATGTGTTGCTTCGTTGATGGCACCACTCGTAGCTGTTTTCAACCAATCGCTTCAACCGCAGGAGTTTCCAGTTGTTTGGAAGAGGTCCCATATGCGGCCTGTTTTTAAGAAGGGTGACAAGACGGATGTATCCAACTACCGTGGAATAACTTCCCTCTCAGCGGGTTCAAAATGCTTGGAAACCATCGTATTCAAAGTGATGTTCGGTTCGTGCAGCGCTTACAATAGTGAAAAACAGCATGGTTTCTTCCCAAAGCGATTGGAGGACAGTAATTTATGCGATTTCGCATCGACGTGCATCAGTGCTAGGGACAACGGTGCGCAAGTAGATGCTGTATATACCGATATCAAGGCTGCCTTCGACACTGTGAACCATCGATGTTCTTCTAGCCAAACTACTTCGATTGGGTGTTTCGGAAAGGATGTGCAATTGGCTTCATTCGTACCTTGGCAATAGAAGCCTCTGTGTGAAGATAGGATCAGTAGAATCTCTGTCCTTGACTCCTGCATCCGGTGTGCCACAGGGAAGCAATTTAGGTCCACTGCTGTTCTCGTTATTTGTTAACGATGTGACTATTCTGCTTGCAAATGGAGGTTTACTTATCTATGCCGATGATCTGAAGGTTTTCCTCGTAATTCGTAACGAAGTGGATTCCAGAGAACTTCAGGAACTTCTAAACTGCTTTGCGCGGTGGTGCTGCATGAACTACCTCCAAATAAGCGTCTCCAAGTGCTGTATCGACTGTACGACGACAACATAGATGGGCAGCAACTTGAACGTGTGGAAAAGGTTAGAGATTTCGGAGGGCAAAGGGTAAATGCACCTTTCTTTTTGGGGAAATGCTTCTTAGATGCGTTTGCCCGGCATAATGCAATCGGAGGTATTAACCTTCTGGTTAGCGCTTGCCGGGTGTTTTGACGGGTCTTCAGTTTCTTTAAGATTGTATAGTTTTGACTGGTTTTAGGTTTCTGAATTTAAGAGTCGTCAAAACGAAATTAAGACTCTTCAAAATGAAATTAAGACTCATCAAAATGAAATTTAAACCCGTCAAAACTACCTCGAAGATTGCGGAGCGAGGCTCCGCTATACAATCTTGAAGAAACTTAAGACCCGTCAAAACAACCGGCAAGCGACAACCAGAAGATAAATACCTCCGCTTGCATTATACCGGGCAAACGCATCTAAGGAGCATTTTTCCAAAGTTTAAGGCGCATTTCCACAAAAAGAAGGGTGCATTTACCCTGCTGCCATTTCTGAGTGCTGTTGGATTGCAAATTGACATTCAAACTCTACTACTCTGCCATCGTGGCATTAGCTTTCGTCAGTTGGGATTTATTTAAAAAATTAGCAAAGATTTCAACGATCCATTGTGTTTGCGCTTTCTCTGCTGTTCACTAGTCAGATCCATTCTGGAATTTGCATCGATAGTGTGGTCACCGTATGAGGCAATTTGGAGCACGAGGATCGAAGCTGTTCAACGGAAGTTTGTCCGATACGCTCTTAGGAACCTACCGTGGCGTGACCTGTTAAACTTGCCGCCGTACGAGCAACGCTGTGCATTGCTGGGAATTGAACCACTGAATGTTCGTCGCAAAATTAACCGAGCGGTTTACGGAGCTAAAATAATCAGCAGGCGAAGTTGACTGTCCCGGTCTGCTCGAGCGTGTTCGTTTTTACGCCCCGGAACGTCTTTGCGATCCAGAGAATTGTTACAGATACCACCAAGGAATACTGACTATGCAGCAAATGATCCCATCAATTCTATAAGTAGACTATTTGTAGAAGCATGTATCGTTTTTGATTTTAATTGGACGACTGAGACATTTAGACATCGCTTGTATAGTTCGCGAACTTTTAACTAATTAATTTAAATTAATTTCATTAAGACCACGATGTCAGATGAAAATAAATAAATTCCTCCTCAGTTTTCACGACAACATTGTTGGAGTAGATCTTACGCTTCAGGTTGACCCAGAAATTCTCGATGGGACGCAGCTGGGGGACCTTGGGTGGGGTTCGCCAACTTGGGTACCACATCGATATTCAGCCGCTCCATCTCCTCCAACGATCGCTTCGAGTAGTGGGCCGACGCCAGATCCGGCCAGAACACCGCGTCTTCACCTTTATGGTATTTCTTGATGAACGACGCAACTTCCGGCAGGCATTTCGTACTATAAATTTCCCCGTTCACGGCCAGTCCGGAGCGAAAGAAGAGCGGCTTTGACATCTTCTCCTCACTGATTGTCAGCCACAGCAGCACCTTCTTGGGAAACTTGGTGTGTGAAATGAATTTCACCTCGGAGCTCACTTCTTTCGTGGGGAAGTAAAATACGAAGTGCCGTGCCAGTCGTTGCCATCCAGGGTGAGATAGGTCTCGTCGTCCATCAGCACCGCCACGTCGCGATTCGCCGGGAAAATCGAGTTGACCATCTTATTCAGCTTCTGCCGCTGCGTCATTGCCTGCAGCTCCGAAACCAGTGGACGTGAATTCCGCTTCCAGGCATGTATGTTCATGTTCAACAGGTACTTTTTCACTGTTTGGCCGGTTGAACCGACCTCCAGGCCAAGCGCACGCAGCGATGTAGCCATTTTTCCCTCGGTCTTCCTCTTCAGCATCCTTTGGAGCTTCTTGTCGCTCAGGGTCGTCGGCCGTCCGGAACCGGGCTTTCTTTCGATGCTCAGATTGTTGTCTAATAGTGCCAAGATGTTGTAGATGCCGGAACGGGCGTATCCGGCGTCCCCAAAGTGCCGCACGATGTCCGTTTTCGACGCGGCGGGGTCCCTTCTTTGAACGCGCACACTTCTGAACGGAGCTGCTTCACTGTTTTTGCCATCACGGTTAGATTTCGACTTATAGAGCTGTCAAATTTTGTCTGCTGACTCATGGGTTACTATGATTGATGCTGCATGGGTATTTTTGTCAGTGCGGGTGAAGACAAACACATGCAAAATTGGCAATTTTTATCCATTTTTTTAACGAAAACGATATCTCAAAGTAGCTAGCGTGATACCCATCTTTAAATCCGGTTATGCGTCTGATCCATGTAACTATCTTCCTGTTTCAACGTTATCTGTATTCAGCAAAGTTTTTGAAAAACTGTCAGTGAGCAGACTTGAAGACTTTTTGCACAAATACAACGTGTTATCAATTCATATAATTCATATCAATATTGATTCAGGAAAGGGTGTAGTACCTCAACTACCATTGCGGAACTGGTTGATTTGCTCATAAGTAATATTGATAATAAATGCATTGTTGGAGGCCTTTTTCATGCATTATTGAAGGCCTGAAAAAAGCGTTCCATACCTTGAATCATAAAATTCTGTTACAAAAATTTGAAAGTTATGGTATACGCGGATTAGCTGATCATATTATTCGCAGTTATTTGAGTAATTAAAAGCAAAATGTAGCATTACAAGATGCACAAAGTTCTCCGCAGTCTATCAACACTTGAGTTCCTCAAGGGAGCAATATCGAACCAATTTTATTTCTTATCTACATAAATGATATTGGAAATCTACCCCTAAAAGGAATACCAAAACTATTTGCCTATGATAAAGCACTCTTTTTTTCCAAATAGAGAGTCGTCAAACATTATTGACAACATAAATGATGACTTGCATTAACTTAAAGACTGTATTCGATGAAATTTGGACACACAAAATAGGTCACCAAACATTTTCCTTGTGCCCGATTCTTTTCAAACTTTCTGGAAATAAAGTACTACTGAATGGTTAAGTTTTGACTTCATTGGTTTATTGAACCTCTTCTCCCAACCCAAATGCCCGCACCTTTGCCTTGACCCCTTTCATCAAATTTTGGGCAATGAAAGGACCGACTTGCTTACTTACTTTTAACCACACTTTCTTTAGTTCAAGTTCATTTTCTATCAGTTTCGGAGTTTTAACGAGCTTTGCCTTCATGATTGCCCACAATTTTTCAATTGGGCGAAGTTCCGGAGTGTTTGGAGGGTTGACGTCTTTTGGTACAAAAACTACATTATTATCTTTGTACCAGTCTAAGACGGGCCGGGCATAGTGGCAAGATGCCAAATCCGGCCAAAACAGTGTCGGGCCATCGTGAGATCTCCAGAAGGGCAGAAGTCGTTTTTGGAGGCATTCGTCCTTGTAGATTTGTCCGTTGACGGTCCCAGAGGTGATGAAGGGCTGACTCATTTTGCCACATCCGCAGATCGCTTGCCAGACAAGGAATTTTTTGGCGAATTTCGACAGTTTCTTCTTCCGTACACTCTCCGGAACGGCCAACTTAGAGGTGACGACGTAGTGTTCCTGTCCTGGCATTTGTTTGGTGTCGACTTTAATGTAGGTCTCATCGTCCATCACAATGCAGAACGGTTTTGTGAGCCACTCCCTGTACAGTTTTCTTGCACGAGTTTTGGCCACCGAGTTCTGTTTATCGCTCCGGTTCGGTGCCTTCTGGACCTTGTACACATGTAATCCAGAACGTTTTATTGTTTTCTGCACAAAACAAACTGAAACTTTCGCCTTTTTCGCAACATCCCTGATCGAAATGTTGGGATAACGCTTAAATTGGTTCAATACCATCCTGGCCTTCTCCGGATTTGATGTGCCACGTTTTTTGCCACTACCATTTTTCCGCTTGGTTGTCTTACGGTCCTTGAACGTTTTGATCACATGAGATACGGTTGAATGTGCGATTCCGAGCTGTTTTCCGATCCATCGATGAGAAGCGTTTGGGTTTTCGAAGTGAGTGCCCAAAATTTGTTGGCGCACTATTTCTTCATTCGAAGCCATCACTGAAATCACTCGACCGATTTTCACGAAACTTATTACACAATTGACACATGACAATGAAATACATTCAGTTAAAATTTCAATAATTTTTACCCACACGCTAAAAAGTTACGAACAATTGCGTGTGTCCAAATTTCATTGAATACAGTCTTTATTAGGTACTTATCTATTATCTCTTAGTTTTTCAAAGACTCAGTAGATGCTATTTCACTAATCAAGAAAAAAAATTACAAACTCCAACAGAGTCCACAGTTTTAGATCATGCACTTTCGCGAAAAGATCATATAGAAAGATGTATCATGTTCGGCGGAAAATCTTCTCTCCATGTGGCCGGATATATCTTGTGAGAAAATTGATACCAAGAAGTGCACTCCTTAACTATTATTATGGCTGTATACATTCACATTTGCAGTTTTTAATCATTGTATTGGATCATACCAATAAATATAATTAAAGGAAACTACAACTTCTTATTAATAGATGCTTGAAAATTATTTACACGTTACCGCAACTATATCCAACTTTTCAGCTTTACAACAACGATTCACATAGCATTCTTCCATTGCGTGGTTTATGCAAGTTGCAAACCTGTCTGTTCGTTTGCGATATTCTGAAAACTCGAAATATGCATCATAACCAGGATTTCTCTACTACTAATCATGATCATAACACGCGTTACGCAACTTACATATTGCTTTCAAGGGCAGGGCTGGATGTGAAAGGTTTTCTGCGGAAACAAGGGCTGAATTTTGATGAGATGTTTACTCCAGTTGTTAAGTTAACCACAATCCAGACCGTACTGACAGCTGGTATCCAGCAGGGTTGCGAATTCCATCAAATGAACGCAGAAACGGCGTTTCCACAAGGAGCATTGAAGGAGAGGATTTTCATGACGGTTCCGGATGGTATCGATTCATCTCCAAATACTGTGTGCAACTTGATCAAGTCACTTAACGGACTGAAACAATCCCTCAACAATCCGTTGTTGGAACGAGAAGTTTAACCAGAAGTTATTGCAGCTGTGATACAAACGTTCAATGCACGATTAAAGGGTGTCCACGATGAAATTGCCACACTATGAAATTGCTCTTACTTTTTAACCGTTGGGTAGAATTTAATGAAAATTTGGGTGGATTTAGTTCATAGTGCATTATTTACATCCTGCAAGTTTTAAAGTCCTGTGATCAAAACTCGTGGAAATGGAGTCGAAAGAACAGCTCGTGCGTGATAAAATCTTGCGCATTCATCACGAGAACAAGGATCTCTCGCATCGTTCCAGCCTCAATCCCTGAAAATTTGATGGCAATCGGATGAAAACTCGAATTTTGCGAATCAATTTTGTGTGTGGCAATTTCATCGTGGACACCCTTTATTGCCTGTACACAAAAATTCAACCAAGAGATGAGATTTCCATCGTGCTCTATGTAGACGACCTTCTGATTGCTGGTAGGAAGAAATCGTCAATCATCAAACTGAAGAAGTGGCCATAAGCTCTGCTAAGCGAGAGTACGAAAATTTTAACAAAAGGAAGAAGCGTTTGTTATTTACGAGGATAACCAAGGGTGCATTGGTACGGCATGAAACTTCGAATCAAAACGATCAAAGCATATTGACAGCAAACATCACATTGAAGATCGAACATGTAGCAACTCAGTGCCAACTGAGAGGGGGTTTAACATAGTAGCAATCATCCTTCTCCTACCGGTTACTAACATAGCAACCATCAATTGTTATTTTTCATAACAATTGGTTCCAAACTAAGACGTCAACCAGTTCAGGCGTAATAAGAGCTAATTATTTTAAGAGGGTTCGTGTCGTCTGACATGGAGCCATACAAGTCTCTCAATTCAGAATGGAAGTGAAATAGTGCAAACATTTGCTGAACACCCGTTTCCATCGATCGACTGTTTGTCTACACCGATGGCTCTAAGGGCGAAGTTACGGTAGGGGTCCGATTCTTCAACGGAGGAATTGCTGGCACCTACGGTCTTCCAAAAGCATGTAGCGTCTTCTCTGCGGAGGCATACGCCATAAAGATGGCTGTCACGCTCCTGAACTCGGCATTGGAGGCGGAAAAATCTCGACACCTGTGGATCCAAGAAATGGAAGAAATAGCGCGGAGCAAATCTATTCGATTCTGCTGGATTCCTGGGCACGCCGGAAAAAGAAGCAATTCCGAAACCGATCGACTAGCCAATGAAGCCAGGAAGGAACAGGCCATCGATGTATCAATTCCAGGAGAAGATGCTCTGAGAGAAGTTAAACAAGTGATACGCCATCGGTGGGATAACCAGTGGTATGAGACTAGGAAGTCAAAGTTGAGGAAAGTAAAGGAAGATACCTGCAGGTGGACGGAACGCGGGAGAACGGCCGAACAGCGTGTTCTTATACGTTTAAGGATCGGACACACTCGTCTAATACACACATTCCTGTTGAAGAAGGAGCCGCCGTGAATGTTGCGGTATGGTGATGGATGTCCAGCATTTAATTCTCGAATGCCGGAAATTTGTAACCGAGAGGCAGACAAATAACATTGGGACTAGCCTACGTGATGCCGTGGGAAATACAGAGGAGCAAATAACACGAATGCTGAACTTTCTAAGGGAAACAAGAACTGTAGCGAAACCCGAAAATGGAAAAAGCCGAAGAAGAAAACGAGAAAAAGGTGAAACGTGTCTGATGCTAAGCCGGATGGACAAAGAGAATTCGATGAAGAAAAACTGGAGAAGTGTAGCGAATGAAGAAACAATGCTGAAAACAAGAACGGAAGAAAACAAACTAGGAAGAACAGTTTGGAAATAGCAGCCGTAGCCATGGCAGTAGCCGAAGAAGAGAAGCGTAAAGGAATCAGCGGAAGAAGAAAACCAAAGCAGATGGAGGAAAAAATGAGAGGCAGAGGAAATTGAAGGAGGCACAACGGAGGAAGCAAAGCAGTGGAACGAAGAAAAATAAAAAAGTGAAATAGAAGAAAACAACTTGAATGAAAGAAACGTAACACAATCGAAGAAGAAGTAAAAAAGCGAAGCGGGCAAAGTTGACGAATGAAAGTCGAAGAAGAGACTCGGAAGAGCGAAAGCACAAGAAGTTGAAGACGTAGAGAAAAAGAAGGAAAAAAATGGACGAAGATTAGCAGAAGAAGAAAAGTGGAAGGAGAAAGGTCAAAAAAGAAGGATAAAATAACAGAGATAAGAAGAGTAGAATAATCGCAAAAAGCAGAAAAAGGTGAAGCAGACAAACGGAGCAATAAAAGGAGAATAGCCGAAGAAGAGAAGCGTAACGAAATCAGCGGAAGAAGAAAACAAAAAAAAAAGAAAAAAAAAAAAAAAAGGGGAAAAAGAAGAAGGAGAAAAAAAAGAAAAAAAAAAAAAAAAAAAAAAAAAAAAAAAAAAAAAAAAAAAAAAAAAAAAAAAAAAAAAAAAAAAAAAAAAAAAAAAAAAAGGAAAGAAAAAAAAAATAAAGCTTGCTTCAGATAAAATTGGAACAAAAACAATTGCCTGTATTTCAGTTATGTATTATTGACTTCAAGTTCTTTTTTCATACAAATGTAGCGTTTTCTTCATACTTTTAAGAAAAAATACGGATAAAATTATTCGTCACGGTTTCGAAAGAATTCTCAAATTTTCCCTGTAACACGGCTCATTAGGCGGCGCACACCTTCTTCGTCCATCGTTTTAGCTATCTTATTCCACCAGGTCTTCATCTGATTGATGTCTTTGACAACCTTTCCCTTTGCCTTGAGTCTCCTCTTCATGATTGCCCAGTATTACTCAATAGGGCGGAACTGGGGGCAGTTGGGTGGGTTAAGGTTTTTCGGAACAACCTGGACCCCTTTCTCTGCATACCATTCTTGAACGACTTTGCTGTAATGACAGCTTGCCAAATCTGGCCAAAACATTACGGGATGGTCGTGGGATCGAATGAACGGCAAAATTCGTTTTTGAAGACACTCTTTTTGGTATAGTTCCGACGTCATTGTCTTATTTGTAACGAAAACTTTCGTTTTTTTGCCACAACTGCAAATCCCTGCCAAATCATGAATTTTCGTGCAAATTTGTCGGCAAAAACAAATTTAAATTTGGCTGGAACATCCCCCGAGCCGTTGCCAAGTAAAATTTTTGACCTGGGATTTGCCCGAAGTCAGCCTTGACATAGGTTTCATCGTCCATCAGAAGACACCCGTCGAACTTGGTCAGCACCTGGTCGTATAGCTTCCGAGCACGGATTTTGGCCACACTATTCTGTTTTATGGTCCGATTTGGCTGTTTGCTAGCTCGATACGACTTGATTCCTTCCCGGAGTCGAGTTCTCCTCACGGTACTATGGGCAGCTCCGAATTTTCTGGCCAAATCACGGTGCGACAGATTGGGATTCCTCTTAATCGTCTTCAAAATCTTACCACGCAGTTTCCGGTCGACAGTTCCATTCCGACGATTGGCTTGAGGCTTCCGAATCGTCGTCAATGTTTCCTTATACCGTTTGATAACGCGCCATACGGTATTTCTGGGCAATTTCAGCTGTTTAGCTAGCCTAGATGCAGACCACAATGGATTTTCCAAATAATTGTGCACAATTTTTTCCCTTCTTTCGGCTTCCATGTTGATTGTTTACAAAGTACAGTCAATTTGCGGAATGTCAAAAATACATACGTGAAGCTGACGAAATTCCCGACACGTGGGCGCCAAGAACTTCCAAATCCGTCCACCAGGAGCGCCACCATATGAGCAAAAGTTTGTTCCAATTCTAAATGAAGCAAGCCTTAGAAGTCGAAGAAGAGACTCGGAGGAGGAAAGAAAAGAGATGGAGAAGGGGAGAAAAAGAAGGAAAAATGAGGAAGATAGAGAAAAAAAAAAGGGGGAAGAGGAAAGATAAAAAAAAAGGAAAAAAAAAAAAAAGAAAAAAAGAGAAAAGAGAAGGGGAAAGGAAAAAAGGAGGAAAAGGGAGGAGAAGGGGGGAAAGGTGGAGGGTGAGTGGGGAGGGGGAAAGATTTGAATAATGAAAAATAAAAAATGGGGGAATGTGTGAAAAAAAAAAAAAAAATAAAAAAAAAAAGGGGAGGTTGGTGGGAAGGGAAAAGAGAAGAGAGAATAAGAGAAAAAAATAAAAAATGAAAAAAGAAATGGGGTTTGGGGTTTTCGGTTTTACCTCTTGGTTTGTGATTTGTATAATCTTTAAATGGGAAGACGGAATCTTAGACGCTAACAATGACACCTCCATCTTACCAACCATTTCCTCATTTGGCGCAACTTAACGAGCAACCCACCGAACTTCCATCCACGCAATGCTTTTTGGCAAGAGTGAACGGGATCTTTCGGTCATTATCGCAATCAATAAAATCGATCTCGAATTTTCACACATCCATTATTCGTCGTCGGCATCGTCGTTGTCGTTTGCCCGTCGAAATTCGCAGTCGGCTCTTCCAAAACGCCAAATACAGTTAAATGCACTTTAGGCTGAGCTTGGCTGCGTGGTCGACGAGCTCACGGTGGGAATCCGATCTGATCCCAATCCAGCACCGATACGAGCGGATTAAGCCATATTCGTCCGCAGCGGCTAGGCTCGACTGCCGATGCCGGTGGGGCAAAGAGAGCGCCCCTTACGAAACGAGATAATAATGTTTAACACATTATTACATCTCAACGGAAAGAGGAACAATTTTGCGAGAAATACGTATGAATATAAATATAATAATCATAACAAGCCGAAAATAAAAAAAACTGTTCGCTATCGGATTTGATTCTGCGTGGAGCGGCCGAGTCCAATGCACTTTGGAGAACCCGCTCGGATGCCATTATTCCCATGCATGCCGATGCAAGGCGACGCATTTCGCAATCTCTTCTGATGATGATGATGATGATGATGATCGGTGAGAGGATGATATCCTTGACGATGTCGCGTCGTTTCGAGAGCGAAGAATATCGTTTTTTACCTTTTTCGATTCACTCTTGAACTCAAGCCATGCGACGACGAGAGACGAGAGACGAGGTGCGTTCCATAAAATGACGTATTTATTTGCAGTTTGAATGAAGATATCAAAAGGTTTATCTCTTGACAGAAAAGTACCGGGACGAAAATATTTTCCTTCCAAACACGAAGGCTACGGTGCACTTGAGCAGTGATTGACCATTGCGGGTTGAGATATTCTTAGAATGTTGTCTTTCAGCCGGCCAGGAACAGAACCGGCGATCCCCTCGAAGATAAATAAACTTCCATTCCGAATGATCCTCTCACGCAGGATTGCGTCCATCTTTCAACGGCGTTTCTTTGTTGCTCGGAGTGACTTGGGACGAACACAAAACCCTGAACCACGATCGACAGCTCGCCGAGGTAAATTGCTTATTTACACATCACTACGATCAACAATCGACGATTGGTGGGACGACGGAGCCGGCCTTTCGATGATGACCGCGAGGAAAGGCTTTCGATGCCTTTATTTTTTTTCTTCGTGCTGCTTTGAATAAAATCAAGATGTTTACGACAAGTGATGCCACAATTAATGCGAAATTAAGATATAAAAATGTTTATTTATTGATGCGCTGTGCATGTATGATTACAGTCTTTTGAAGTCCAGCAAGGGAGAGTTCGGTTCAATCGTCTTCACTTTCAGGTCAACATTTTGGAGGTCCTCTGCACCGAGATTCCGTACGGATAGCATGCATTCGCTCCGCTATCGTTTGTCGGTGTAATTGTGCCACCCCTGAAAACCGAAAGCTGTTTAATGCTTGATTTTATTGTTTCGTTCGACTGGTCGTCGTTTTCCCTGGAGGGGGACTTCGGCTATCAGGCTCGAACAACAACATTATGCAGGACGTTTATTCGGTATAAACGGTCTTTATTGTGCATTGTTTCGACTGCTGCTCGGATTTGGGATCGTAGATATGGATTAGCCCCAAACTGATGTCAAAATATCGAAATTTATGAATGGCAACAGGCGAGTAAAACAGTTCATGGAGATTGACATGGTGAAGCCAGTGCAAGGATTCGGTCTACAGTTGAAGTTTAATTTTTTGGCAATGGGATAATTTCGTTATCAACAATTCGTTCAAAAGCATGGATCACAAGACCACCTAAAAGCTTCTAAATCAATTTTCTAAATTCGACATTCCGGTTAACAAATTTGTCGGTTCATTTTGACATTTCCATCTTGAGAAGCTTAAATAGAATAAAGAGAAAGAGAGGTTAAGTCGGGTAGATGCACCAATTAAGGCTAAACATTTAAAAAAAATTATCCATTGAATCACGTATATCACCAAAATAGAAGGTAGTTGAGTTGTATCTTGTAACTGTTCTTCGGAATTCAACATGAAAATTTCACTCAAAACTGGTGATTTAAAAGATTTATATCTATATAAAGGGTGTCCACGATGAAATTGCCACACACAAAATTGATTCGCAAAATTCGAGTTTTCATCCGATTGCCATCAAATTTTCAGCGATTGAGAAATAACTATTAAACTTCATTTTACCATTTTACTCGTATTTTATTTACAGTCCATACGCAAATGCCCGCACCTTGGCCTTAACCCCGGCCATAAGATTCTGCACAACCTGTGAGTCAACCGTTTTTTGCATGTAAACCCATACTTTCTTCAGTTCCTCGACTGTCTTCACTACCTTAGGTCGTTTAAGAAGGTGCTGCTTCATAATCGCCCAGTACTTCTCGATGGGGCGGAGCTCCGGAGTGTTGGGAGGGTTGAACATTTTCGGCACGAAATTGACCTTATTGTCCGCATACCACTTCAGCACGTCCTTGGAGTAGTGGCATGAGGCCAAATCCGGCCAGAAGATTGTTGGGACGTTGTGGGCCTTCAGGAGAGGAAGCAGCCGCTTCTGGAGGCACTCTTTTATGTACACCTGTCCGTTCATCGTGTTCTGGGTCACGAAAGGTGCACTCCGCTTCCCGCACGTGCAGATGGCTTGCCAAACCAGGAATTTCTTCGCAAATTTGGACATCTTCTGAGTGCGGACATGCTCCGGAACGCTGAACTTATCCTTGGCCGTGAAAAACAGGTTGCCGGGGATCTGTTTGAAGTCGGCCTTCACATATGTTTCGTCGTCCATGATGCAGCATTCAACTTTCGTCAGCATGTTGAGGTACAACTTCCTGGCACGGGTTTTGGCGGACTTGTTCTGCTTCTCGTCGCGATTAGGGGCCTTTTGTACCTTGAACGTTCGAAGCCCAGCCTTAGTTTTGGCCTTCTGGACAAAACTTCGGCTTAGGTGCAGCTTCTTAGCCACATCCCGAACGGAGGCGTTCGGATTGCGGTTGAAGGCCCCAACTACGCGGTTGTGATTTTTGGTGTTGTACGGAATACTTTTTCCTTCACTTCTGGGCTTCCGATCGGTGGTCAACCGTTCCTCGAACCGCTTAATCACTCGCGACACCGTGGAATTCGCGATTCCTAACGTTTTAGCGATGGAACGATGCGAGAGATCCTTTTTCTCGTGATGAATGCGCAAGATATTATCACGCACGAGCTGTTCTTTCGGCTCTATTTCCGCGAGTTTTGATTACAGGACTTTAAAACTTTCAGGATGTAAATAATGCACTATGAACTAAATCCACCCAAATTTTCATTAAATTCTACCCAACGGTTAAAAAGTTAGAGCAATTTCATAGTGTGGCAATTTCATCGTGGACACCCTTTATATATATATATATATATATATATATATATATATATATATATATATATATATATATATATATATATATATATATATATATATATATATATATATATAAATGAATTTCTGTCTGTCTGTCTGTCTGAACAGCAGGTTGATGTTGATTAACTGAGATCGATTCGAGGACACACATACGACGTTGTAGGAATTCGATGAGACTCTTGCATTCAAGGTAGACGCATAGTCCTCCCACACTTTCAATGTATCATCGTGTAGTCTCGTGCATAGAATATGTTCCAGCATGGTACTCCACGTATCTACTGGCTCGCCAAGCTGACCCAAGATTTTCACATGCCTTTCGAAATCATCGACGATGGCGTGCATGGTGGATGTTGATTCTAGCTTCATCTTCGGACAGTCTAACAACGCTTGTAGATGACGTTTTCTTAGAAGATACTAATTCGGGGGGGGGGGGGGGGTTACTGAGATAGTAGGTAGTTTTAGACCTTTTAGAGTGGAAGGAGCCCCAACATTAGATGTTTGAGGGATGTGTTCGTGCAAATATATTGGAGCAGGAAGTTTTGAGCGTAAGAAAGCTTTTGGGGTCAATTATAGAAGTCGAGTCGAGCAAAATTGCGCATTACAGAAGGCGACTAAGTTTAATCGATTCGGCACCCGAAAGTCATTGAAAGATTACACCATGCAATAATTCAGGATTTTTATCAATTTAGCTGTCATTTTTGACAGTCGAAGATTAAGTATTTACATTTCCTACTCTTGTTTTGTGAATCACGATTTTTTTTTTTTTTTTTTTTTGGTTATTCAGAAAACCTCATTGGGACGCTGTTGCTAAGTTGCGATTTGAAGTATTTTCGAGGAAGTTATTAAATAATATGTGGACAAATGTCGATATTTATTTTAAAGATAATTGTGAAGTGGAGTAATCTAGTTATCATCATTTAATATATGCCTGAAGGATTACATTTTTTTTGGTTGATTCTTCTGGAGGTTAGTCAGTGTGCCACATTGCGTTTGTGTATAAGTGTGTCGGAAGTTGTTTCTGTGTTTCAAATTATCTGTCAATAATATTTACAATCGAAAATCTATGCATGTTGGCAATCATGAACCTTTTTGTCGTTTAAAACAGGCACACTTATACATCATCTAAATCATATCAGTGCAAGAGAGAAGGAAACAAAACAGTGAGAAAACAAATAATCGCTCTTGTAAGTGGTTCCAGAAATGAATTTGTATTTTTTATGGTGGCGAGTGTGTTTGAAGTGTGGCGGATAGAGTTTTTGAGGATGTTAACACATGGTGACCGACTGACTTACCCCCAGGGATTCTATGAACTTTGGAGGAATTCTTGAAAACTGCTTTGATATCTTGATGAACTTCTTAAATTTTTTTTTCATACTTTTCTGCTAAACTTCAGGGAAGTTTTCTTACCAATCAAATATCTCAAACGAGGTGAGGTGGAAACCAAGGAATTGTAATTCTGACATGAGTTTGTGCCCTAGCTCATAGTACGATGCGAACTGTTGGGAAGATGGTGTTTACCATATTTTCATATGGTGTCATGAGCAATGAATATCAGTATGCCCCTAAGATTGATTTTCGAATAGACTGCTTTTTCGGTTCGTCAGTGATTATCTCTTGAATATCAAGGAAACTTTCTCCTGATCTTCTGCAAATCACTTTGCTAAAACTCTGGTGAGTTTTTTCCTGGACTTTTGGCAAGTTTCCTTATGAACTTCTTGGCAGTTACTAGTGATTTTCTTGGAAATTAACAATCAAACCTAATCTTCCAGAAACATTTGGTAAGTTTTGACCTGAACTCTTTAACCTTCTTGACTTCTGATTCTACGGGGAAAATTCCTCCAAACTTCTGGAGGAACTGGAACTTAAAGAAAATTTTATCCAGAATTTCTTTAAAATTTTTCTTACATTTCTTGAAAGTTTCTTCTTGAACTTCTGTGAAATCCTCTTCTGAACATCAGAGAGGTTTTCTCCTGAACTTAAGGAAAGTTTGTTCTTGGATTTATTGGAAACTCGTGCTTGAACTATTAGGAAGTACCCCTTATAATTATTCCTGTTCTTCCGAGAAGTATCTACTTGAACTTCTGGGAACTCCTGAACTTCGGGAAAGCTCTTAGGAAAGCTGGTTAGTTTTAACTAAACTTTTGGGACGTTTACTTTGAAACTTCAGCGGAGTCCTCTCCTGACCTTCAGAGAAGTTCTTTCGTGAAAGTTGTGAAGAATTCCTTCTTAAACTTATAGGTAGCTAGAAACATACCCTCCTTGGTATGTTTCTTCCTGGAATTCGGGAAGTTTTTTCTGGCGCCTATTCTTCCTAAAATTCTGAACTCCGGGCAAAATTTTACCAAAACATTGGAAATGTCCTCTCCAGAATTTCTGAAAAAAATCCCTTTAATTTGTTGGAGGTTTAATCCTGAATTTCAAAGCTTTTGGGAAGTTTTCTCCTGAACTTCAGGTTTGTTCCTAAATTGCTGAGAAATTTTTGCTTAAACTACTAGGAAGTAACCCTTATAACTCTGGAAAGTTTATTTATGTCCTTTTGAGAGGTTTGTTTCTGAATTTCGAAAAAACCTCATTCAGAAATTCTTAAATGTTCTCTTATGAACTTCGGGAAAGCTCTCTGGTACTTCTGGGAAGTTCCATCTAAACTTTTTGGAAGTTTCTTCTGGAACTCTGGGAAGTCCTTTCCTGAACTTCAGAGAAGTTCTCTCAAAAAATACTAGAACGTATGGTCCTGAGCTGTTTGGCAATTTGTTCCTGATTTTTTTTTTTATATTATAGGTATTCCTCTACCTGGTTAGTTTCGTCCTGAACATCAGGGACGTTTATTCCTGAACTTCTGGGAAGTTTCAATTTGAATTTCTGGAAAGAACTCCAGAACCTCTGGAAAGATCCAAAGTTTTAAGAATTCCTCGTTCCTAAATTGCTGTTCCTAAAAATTGCTTCCTGATGCTCTGAGAAGTTCTCTCCTGACTTTCGGGGAAGCTCTCTCCTAAACTTCTGGGAATGTTTGGTACTGATTTTCTTTTGAACTACTATGACGTGCCCCCTATCCTTCTGAGAAGTTAAAGCCTGATATTCGGAGAAGTTCTTGTTTCGAGGAAGTCTCACTTTTACAGTTGTTCTAAGTCTCCGTGCGGCGACCAACTGGGCTTGAGAGCCAATGTGAGTAACACAATAGAAATTGTATTCAAACAAGAAAATTAAATTTACTTTTTGTTACTCCGCACCAACGCATTAGTGGTCCTTATGAATAGAGCTCCTGGTCAATTTCCTACCATTTCTATTTAACATTATTTTTGCTGGCTCCACGCGACAAAAGCCTCTGGCGATGTCCACATAAATTTTAACCAGTTCGATGAGCCATTTGAACTGACCGTAAATTGTTTTGTTTTTAATAGTATCAGACATGTTTTTGCTAGAAGTACACTCAGTAGCAAAAAAAAAAGCCGAGCAAAATTTTGCTTCCATAAATCGTCATATTCAACCTTCTGTAACTTTGTCAGTTTTCAATATTTTTGGCTAGATTTTTGACAGAACTATAATTATTATATTGACCTTATGTGACCAAAATTTCATGCTCATCAGATTTATGTTGCAAATTGAATTCACCTTGGCTTTTTTTTTGCACCGATATTTCAGCAAGGTCAATACCGTGTGAAAAAGAGAAATACTCATGTTGGTGCGTCAACTTTGACGCCAGCTGTGGTCCAAACAACTTTATGGAAACAGTTCAAATTTTGTCCACATTATTTCCTTTTTTTTTTAAGCTGTGCTTAAATTTTTATTATGCTACCTAAATTTTTCACAAAAGTACGTATTTTTGAAACTGGTATGTCCAAAACCGACTTTTTTGACATGTGTTATCAAAACATCAAATATATAAATCTGATGAACATGAAATTTTGGTCACATAAGGTCAATATAATATTTATAGTTCTGTCAAAAATCTAGCCAAAAATATTGGAAATTGACAAAGTTACAGAAGGTTGAATATGACGGTTTATGGAAGCAAAATTTTCCTCGGCTTTTTTTTTTTGCTTCTGAGTGTACATTGTATTTCAGTTTATTCCCCTGCAAAGTAATAATAGTTTAGTGTATTTTTTACCTTGCTTAGCCTATTACTGCTAACCCATGAAAATGCGTATCAAAATAAACTTTTACTCGACAAAATGTGACATATCAGTCACTAGTTTCCGTGGGGTCGATTGAGTCGACCAACTCGATAGAATCTCGTCAATCTCGACATCTGTAATACCAAAACACACTTGTCGAGCAAAGTGACGGTCGACTCGACTTCTATAACAGGCCCCTTTATTTTAAAGAAGACCGACTCGAAATTAGAACGGTACGCCAAATTCCTCACCATGCCTTCGTTGTCTTCCTCCACTTCCTCCAGTTTAGCCTGCACGTCCTCCAATTCTTGCCAAAGTACATCCAGGTTCTCCAGCCGCAATGCAACCTCGAGCTTGTCCCGTTCCTTCTCGTACTGCGTCATGAATTTCTCCGCACGTCCCAATGAGGCTAGCAGAGTGGTGCGACGAGATGTAAGTACTCGCTGGCGTCGAACGTCGTCCATGCTGTAGACGGTAAGGCTCACTATGGTATCTGACCAAGGCAGTGGATATGCCTTGTATAATTACTTATTAGCATGAACACAGCAGACAATAGCTTGAGAGATACCAACGCTCGCAGCAGGATAGCAGTTCGTACCGCTGGCACTTGACGATGATGTTACGGAGCGGTAAACTAGGACACAATATTCAGCACGGCGTGCTTTGAAGTTCCGGGAATGAAGAGCGTGATGCACAAAAAAAAAACTGTTGCGGAACTTTGTTCGGGAACCGTATCGCAGGGTAGGATGGTATCAAGATGGAGCTCGGCGTCACTTCTTAATACAAAAGGCTTTGTATTGCTTCACTTTTTCTTTCGATGAACGAACACTGTATGGCCGGATAGCTATGTCTATCACCGACAAAGGTCGTTATTGTTCAAGCTCAAGTCACTATTGTTCTGGGAATGGCGTCGAAAATGGCGAGTCAATCGGGCTTCGTTGTCCCGTGGATGACTAGTGAATTCAGTCGGCGACCTTTTCACGACGAAATTGCCACAATCCTGGTCACAGCACCAAAATTATGTTGGTTCAACGGCTCGGAAGTGGCAGGTTGTGGCTAAGGAAAGACCCTACTTTTTGTAACAACTCACTGGGAAACTAATTTTATTTTTTGGATGTACCACGGATATCAGGGTGTTTAATAAACTAGAATATAGCCCATATATGACTGACTTTATTCTATGGCAGATACATATTTAAATCCAGTTGGAAAACAAAGCTGCTTAAATTCAAATGTATTTGTGAGAAACCTTTTATAGCTAATTGACCTAATCTAATGATGGATTCTGTATTTAGTACATTGTATCCGATCCTAAACATTGCATATTTGTACTCTAGTTAATTAGTTTATCCAAAATTTCATCATTTTTAACACATGCAATAAAAAGCTATCCACTTAAAAGCCTGTTCATAAACCACGTAGCCTCATTTTTGACAATCTCAGACCCCCCATCTCCTCCTCGTAGACTTTTCTGCAGACATATTTTTAAAGATTTTTAGTGGAGCGTAGACTTTGGTCAGACCCCCCTCCTCCCCTCAGAAAAGTCAACGTGGTTTATGAATATCCCCAAAGAAAGTGTTGCATTTTTTTTTTTGAGAACAATCTTTGAGTACCTTGTGCATGATTAATTATCATTAAGGTATTAAGATCCATTCAACCATTTAATGGCTATTTAACGTACAGGGCGTTGTGATCACTCGTTCAGTTCTTCGATGAAAGTTTTCAGCCGAATCTTTTCCGGTCATCAAACCAGGAATCAAACCACAAAATCACGCTCTACTCCCAGGTTCTTCAAACTCTTGCAAATAGCGCCTCTTTCCAAAACCATTTTATCACCACTACACAAATTTATTTCATCGTTGATAAGAGACGTACACTGAATGAAAATAATCGAACAGAACTTTCAAAGGGTTGTGTAAACGTAGTGCAAGATTGAACCAATACTACGTCAAGATGAATAAGTGTATCAGTATATAAAGTCTGTATTCGATGAAATTTGGACACACGCAATTGTTAGTAACTTTTTAGCGTGTGGGTAAAAATTATTGAAATTTTAACTGAATGTATTTCATTGTGTTGTGTCAATTGTGTAATGAGTTTCGTGAAAATCGGTCGAGTGATTTCAGTGATGGCTTCGAATGAAGAAATAGTGCGCCAATAAACTTTGGGCACTCACTTCGAAAACCCAAACGCTTCTCATCGATGAATCGGAAAACAGCTCGGAATCGGACATTCAACCGTATCTCATGTGATCAAAACGTACAAGGACCGTAAGACAACCAAGCGGAAAAATGGTAGTGGCAAAAAACGTGGCACATCGAATCCGGAGAAGGCCAGGATGGCATTGAACCAATTTAAGCGTTATCCCAACATTTCGATCAGGGATGTTGCGAAAAAGGCGAAAGTTACAGTTTGTTTTGTGCAGAAAACAATGAAACGTTCTGGATTACATGTGTACAAGGTCCAGAAGGCACCGAACCGGAGCGATAAACAGAACTCGGTGGCCAAAACTCGTGCAAGAAAACTGAACAGGGAGTGGCTCACAAAACCGTTCTGCATTGTGATGGACGATGAGACCTGCATTAAAGCCGACACCAAACAAATGCCAGGACAGGAACACTACGTCGCCATCTCTAAGTTGGCCGTTCCGGAGAGTGTACGGAAGAAGAAACTGTCGAAATTCGCCAAAAAATTCCTTGTCTGGCAAGCGATCTGCGGATGTGGCAAAATGAGTCAGCCCTTCATCGCCTCTGGGACCGTCAACGGGCAAATCTGCAAGGACGAATGCCTCCAAAAACGACTTCTGCCCTTCTTGAGATCTCACGATGGCCCGACACTGTTTTGGCCGGATTTGGCATCTTGCCACTATGCCCGGCCCGTCTTAGACTGGTACAAAGATAATAATGTAGTTTTTGTACCAAAAGACGTCAACCCTCCAAACACTCCGGAACTTCGCCCAATTGAAAAAATTTGGGCAACCATGAAAGCAAAGCTCGTTAAAACTCCAAAACTGATAGAAAATGAGCTTGAACTAAAGAAAGTGTGGTTAAAAGTAAGTAAGCAAGTCGGTCCTATCATTGCCCAAAATTTGATGAAAGGGGTCAAGGCAATTGCGGGCATTTGGGTTGGGAGAAGAGGTTCAATAAACCAATGATGTCAAAACTTAACCATTTAGTAGTACTTTATTTCCAGAAAGTTTGAAAAGAATCGGGCTCAAGGAAAATTTTTGGTAACCTATTTTGTGTGGCCAAATTTTATCGAATACAGTCTTTATTGGACACAATGTATTTGTATAAAAGCCTGTCCACGTTAAATTTCGGACACTTTTTCTTTCATTTTAGATTTTGAATTATTTCTCGGATCGCTGAAACGTTTCACTTATTTGACACCTGAAACTCTCCACTCTATTTCGTGATATAACATCTTTACATTCTTGATATTCTTCTTCAGCATTTCAAGCTTATTGCTTTCACCATATGCTTATTGCTTGCTCTCAACTTAGTGTTCTAGATGTACTTCCACAGTTATTATTTGGGAGCTTTCGATGCCAGGTACCATTTTTGCATTAGTATGATTGTGTGGCAAGTACAATCATACCCTATGCCCAAGGAAACGAGAAATTTTCCTTAACGAAAAATTCCTAGATCAGACCGAACATCGAACCCAGCCACCTCCAGCATGGTATTGCTTTGTAGCTGCGCCGTTACCGACTGAGCTAAGGGAGGACCCATTCTTGTTACATTCAGTAAAATGGCGTCGAATCAAGTGGCAGTGCGCAAACGCATTTTGTACGAACGGCAGCAAAATCCGAGTTAATCGGTACGCGATCTTGCCAAGCAACTAAAACTCCCGAAAGCACCATGTTTTGTGTTTGCAAATCATTTGACCAGCGCATGACTGTGGATCGGAAGGTTGAAAGTGGAACAAATGGAAAAAACTTTCCCTGACAAATGGACAAGAATGTGGTAGCCATTGTTGAGAAAAATCCCAAGCTTTCTGTGCAAAATGTGGCTCGAAAAGTTGAAAAGTCAGAGTCGTACGTACAAAAAGTTAAGCAGAGGCAAGGACTGAAGGCGTACAAAGTGAAAATGGTGCCCAACAAGCAGAATTTCATTGCAAAAAGTCGTAGAAAGGAGCATTACACCAAATGTTTGCAAACATTTTCTTGTATCATAATGGACGACGAAACATACGTACTCGAAGACTTTAAACAACTTCCGGGTCTGGCTTTGTATACCGCAATGCAAAGGGGCGGCGTTCGGAGCATTTTCGGACAAAAAAAGGTGTTCAAATTCCCGAAGAAGTATTTGATTTGGCAGGCCATATGTAGTTGTGGTAGAAAATCTAAAAGTTTCGTCTCTACCGGCACTATCAATAAGGATGTGTACGAGAAAGAATGTCTGCAAAAGCGGTTGCTACCGTTATCAGAAATCACGACTCTTCAGCTCTGTTATGGCCTGATTTGGCCTCTTGTCACTATATGAAATCCGTCCTGGAATGATTAAAGGTACAAGAGGTCAAATACGTGCCAAAAACAGCCAATCCACCAAAATTTCCAGAACTTCGCCCAATAGAGAAGTACTGGGTTCTAGTTAAGCGGAAACCCTTCGAAACTAAGAAGAAAGCAAATGGTACCGATGATTTCAAGAGAAGATGGATAATCGTTTCGGCGGGCTTATCTGAGGATACCGTACAAAACCTGATGGCGGGTGTGCCACAGAAAGTTCGAGAATTCAATAGAAAGAAGGATAAACATCTTAATCAACTGTTTCTAATGTTATATCTACTCTATTATTGTGAAACAAACAATCGCTTTTGTTGAATTATGTGTAAATTTGTGTTGTTGTTGTTATTATTTTGGTGTCCGAAATTTAACGTGGACAGGCTTTATTTTCAAACCAAAATGGAAAGCAAACTTTCAACAGATTTTTAAAATGTTTTAAAATTAATGCTCTGAATAATAATCTCTACCTATGTCAGTTGTCTCTCGAAAGTAGAGATATCAATAGCCAACTGTACAGATTTTGAAGATCTCAGTTTTAAGTTAATAAAAAAAAAAACTGATGAAATTTATTTTTGACTGCAACGATAATCACGCTGATCTTAACTTTCCGGGTAAACCACCGAACCCACGTTTTATTGCACTGCATTTCTATCATCCTCCAATCAATTGTCATCTTTATTGTGTGGCGCTGTCCAAGAGAATAAAAAGAAAATTTATTAGCTGAAATCATCTTCGACGATTGTGCATCACTAAAAGCGCTGACTGGGCTCGATTCTTTGCGACGCGAAAAGAACTGACAACCATCGGTCGAACGAAGACCGAAGACCGCCTTCCGGAACAATAAAGCTCGGAATACCGTCAATGTGGTAACTTTCAGCCATCATCATCGTTGGTCAACCGCCAACCACAATAAAACCCGATCTGAATTGGATTCCTCGTCATTTTTTTTTTTCCTGTCCAGACCGAACATGAATGCAAATTCCTTCCGCCTTTGAGCTGACAAACGAAAATCCGTTGAACGACGGCACAAAGAGCTTCGAGCCTCGTCAGCATTCCGTTCTAATCGTGATCTTCCGAGGGATAAATCAATTTCGGCGATGAGCTCGAACAACTCCGCACTCCGGCACTGACTCGTCCTTTTCGGGGCGCAAACCTGTTCGGGCCATCGTCGAACAAATTAAACGAAAGTTGTCCCGATAATTACGCGAAGAATCGGCCGAATTGGATTAAGCCACCCCGGTTCGACAAACCCAGCAAACATTAAAGAAAAAAGTAAGTAGATACCACTTATCACCAGCAAGCCCGGACATTCGAGCAAGGAGCGCTTTGTACTTTGCATTTTGAACGCTAATGGATTAATTAAATCTCATCGCTGTCCGAGGCGCAGGCTTTCACTTGATCCCATTTGTTGACGACCAACCGGCCACACATTCAACCCGCAAGATGGGCTTTCTTTTGATCTTGTTTGCTTCGAGGGCTTCTTTTCAACGGCTCAGCTCCGTATGGCGAGGGGAAGGAAGAAGAGGCTTGGCGAAGAAATCGTGAAGATTGGATTGTTGGCGGCTTTGATCGGCTTCAAATCAGCCAACTACCAACTACTCAATGTATGTGTGTGTGTGTGTGTGTCAACAAGTGGTTGCTTCTGCTCTTGTTGAAAATCGGATCCTAAAAGCCTCAGCAAGGTGAAATTGAGCGATTCAGGTGAGTCGCCCACTCAACGACGACTTCTTCGGATAAATAGGGGGAGCAATAATTAAAACGACTGATTCGATCTGGTTCCGTGGATCTGAGCTTTTGAGAAAATCGAAGTAAAAAGGGAAAGGGGTTATGAGTTATAAATCGACGGCATTTAACGTTAAAGATTCATTAATTATTTATACCTTTTGGTGAGATGGAGTTTTTTTTTCGGTTGTTCCTTTGCTCGGGGATGGATATTACGTGAAATTGGCAAGCATTTGGGTAATCAACGTTAAATAAGGCGATAAAAATGGTAACGGGCTGCGGCGATGACGTCAGGCGAGGAATCCTATGGGAGTCAGGTAATCTTCTTAATGCAATTTAATTATCTTTTGTGAAGTTGCTTTGAACGGCATTTATTAAATGTGTAGTTTATAGAATCTGGAGGACATAATTATGTATTTTTCATTGAACGAGATCACCGGGGACTTATAAGTTCACTGAACCCAACGAAAGGTAGTCATCTCAGTAATTTCTGTAATATAATCTGTAATACAAAGTAATGGAAGATCATGCTAAGCAATGAGTGTTCTTTTTTTTATTTTGTTCGATTATTTTGGAGGCTAAATTGCGTTAGCATAATTGTGCCAATATTTCATTGTTGTTTGGTAACATGAGTGACTTTTAACTACGTTTAATTAGACCTGGACCGTTTACTCGTGGTTTACCAGAAGTTAAATGGGGTGACATTTTTCCCGGGACGACTTGTCCAAAAGAACATGGAAATGGAATTAAGTATTCTCATTAAAGTTCTGTAGGAACTGAATCAAAAACCCCCTTAATGTCCAGAAATACTGAGACAAATTGCTGCTCGTGCGCGAAGGTGAATGGCCGCTTATAGAAATTACTCAAAAAAATATGATTAGCTGGGACTTAGTCGGTTCATTGAGTTGTCGTTGTAGGATGGCTCTGGAATCGCTGTCAGCTCACTTCCGATCAAGAAATGACCCGGAATAATAACAGCCATATCGTTTAGGCCGTTGGACTGCGCAAATAGTGGACGAGAGTTTAGGATTGCTTCTATCTCCGACATCAACGTTGCAAACTCCTCAAAACTTAACGATGTCGTTTGTAACATTTTCTTTAGGTGCGATTTTACACATTCCCCCAAAGTGGGGAGCCCTTGGAGGAATAAATTTCCATTCAATCCGTTTCCGTTATCGGAATTCATCTCGACCGGGACTCCTCGTCGGCTGACAAATGCTTGCATCGCCGCTGGACGAAACTGGACCGGCATAGTCCACTCCTGTACTGGTGAACGGAGGCGCAGGTACCACACAACTCTTTGGAAGGATTCCCATCTGCTGATGAATGTATTGGGAATTCGGAGAGCAAGTAAAGTTCGACTGAACTGATTAGCGGTTGACTAAAGACTTAATTTATTTGCATGTATCAATCATTACAATTATTCATAGGTTGCTTCGATTCGGAACCTCTAACACTCCTCCTCGACATCGATAGCAACAACTACCGTCGTTTCACGTAGCTTTCCCGACTTTATGCTCGTCAGCGGCTTTGTCATCATATCCGCCAGCATATCCTCCGTTGGACAATGTAGCAAACTGATGACATTTTTCTTTTGCAGGTCCTTGACGAAACAGTATTTCGTGTCGACATGCTTCGATCGCTGGTCCACCTTATCGTTCTCCACCTGCCGAATGCATCTTTGGTTGTCCTCACGTATGCAGATAGGAAGATCCACATCCTTCCGGAGATCCTTGAGCAACTTCAGCGTCCATCGAACTTCCTGGCATGCTTCGGCCAGAGCGATGAATTCCGATTTGGTGGACGATAGTGCCACGCATGATTGTTTCCTGGAGGCCCAACTCATGACTCCCCCGCCGAGAAAATCAGGAACCCAGCGGTTGATTTCCGGTCCCGAGTGTCTCCGGCCCAATCGGCGTCGCAGTAAACGTCCAGTCCTTCACTCGTCGCTCCTAGCTTCAGCTGGTAACTTCGAGTATGGAAAAGGTACTTCAACACCCTCTTCGCTTCAGTCCTGTCCCTAGCCCGGGGCTGACTGACGGATCGTCCCAGGATTGATGCGCTGATCGAAACATCCGGACGTTAATTCACTGCGATGTACAGCAAACCACCCACCAGGTTTTGGTACTGGTCGCTATTCGGCAGTACAGCTGAATCCTCCTCCTTTTGCTGGTAACCAGGGTCCATCGGAATCTTTGAGCCTTTCGCATCCGACTGGCCGAATCGAGCAGCTAACTTGGTTATGTACGTCTGCTGATTGATGAGATATCCGTCGTTATATTTAGTTAACTTGATCCCGTCGAAGTGCTTGATGTCACCCAACACCGTCAGCTTGAAGCATCGTTGAAGGTGGGCAACTATCTCGGCGTAGTCTGCCTCACTGGAGCAGGCTACAAGGATGTCGTCCACATAGATAATGATGAACGATTGCTGGCCATTTCTTGTCCGAACGTAGAGACGCGGCGATGATTGCACGAATTCAGCTTGCTTGAACACGTCGTCGATCGTTTTGTTCCAGACTCGAGCCGCTTGTTTGAGCCCGTACAGACTTCGCTTGAGACGGCACACACCGGCTGGGTTCCCGGTCTCAAAACCAGGGGGCTGCTTCATAAATACTTCTCCATCCAACGAACCATACAAGTACGCAGTCTTGATGTCCACATGCTTGATGTAGAGATTTCGTTCAGCTGCCACGGTCAGCAATGCGCGGAAAGTGACTTGCCTAGCCACCGGCGCGAAGACCTCGTCAAAATCTGCTCCGTACTTTTGCGAGTACCCTTGGGCTACTAACCTGGCTTTATACCTCACGACGTTGCCGGTCTCGCCCTCCCTGCGTTTGAAGACCCACTTGCAGCCTACCTTCTTTCAACCAGGTGGTAGCATCGTGATCTCCCAGGTATCGTTTTTCATCAAGGAACGAAATTCGTCGTCCATGGCTGCCTTCCAAAACACGCTCTCAGGACCGTTGATTGCTTCCTCATAGCTTCGTGGTTCGATACCCAGCAAACACATGATCGTAAATGATAGCGGATAAGAGTGAAAAGTGGAGGCGATATACGTGCATTTTACATGAAGTCAAATGGACGCATGTACGTATATCGCCTCCACGTTGTACATATATCCGCTATCATATACGATTTTGTGTTTGCTGGGTAGCCGCTTCCGATACCTTGCCAATAGTGTCACAATAGCGAACCGGTGGTACACCCTTGGTTTGGCGAGTCGATCTTCGGGGGGTTTCAGCGGTTTCAGTGACATCAGCTTCGGTTAACGTAGAATCTGTCGCAGTATCGTAATTGAAATCATCGTCGTCCGGTTGATCGTCATCCACGTCCGACTCATCCGACGATTCTTCGTCATCGATCGCCGGAGTAGCTTCATCTTCGGCCGGCTTCATAGAATACTTGAATTCCACGACATTTTCTACGTGTCGGTTGTCACCAACGCCATCCTGTTGCTCGGAGCTCTCCTCCACGAGGCGCTCCTCCTCAACGAAATTGGCATCTCGGCTGATAATTACCTTGCGTATTGACCGATCCAAGAAGCGGTATGCTTTGTGGTCCAACGAATAACCCACAAACGTTAGCTTCTTCGATGCCGGGCTCAACTTCTTCCACTTTTGCTTGACGATATGGACGTGCGCCGCGCTGCCAAAGATCTTCAGATGCGTTACGTCCGGCTTCCTTCCATGCCAGAGCTCGAAAGTCGTTGTAGGGACCGACTTCGACAGTAGAACGTTCTGCAAATAAACGGCAGTACTTACCGCCTCAGCCCAGTAGCAATCAGGAAGTTTGGCTTCGAACAGCATGCACCGGCTCATCTCGATCAGATACCGGTTCTTCCTTTCTGCGACGCCATTCTGCTGAGGAGAGTAGCTTGCGGTAAACTGTGCTTGAATGCCTTCTCGATTGTAGAACTTCCTCAGCTCGCTTCCCGTATATTCACCACCTTGGTCGCTTCTGACCACTTTCGGCGGCCGTCCAAGCTGCGTCTTCATCATGGCCACGTACTCCATTATCTTCTCGGGAACTTCATCCTTCTTTCGCAATAGATACTGGACACAGAATCTGCTGTAGTCGTCGATGACGGTCATGAAATAGCGATAATCGGACACCGATACGTTCTCCACAGGACCGCAGACATCGGTGTGCACAAGATCGAGAACTGCACAGGACTTCCTCTCCACCGACTTCGGGAACGGCTTCCTGCTCATTTCGCCTTCTGGCAGCAATCGCACCCCTCTCGCACTCCGCAATCGTACATCTTCAGTCCGTCCACCAGATTCTTCTGCATCATCTCACCGAGAGCATTGAGGTCACGATGTCCAAAGCGCCGATGCCACACGTGCTGGCAGTCTACATTGTGGTGATCTCTTGCCGCCATCAACACTTCCTTTGTTGTTCGTACCTTGTAGAGTCCGCCAGTCATGACTGCGGCCACTGCTATTTGGCCACCAACGAGAATCCGGCACCCTACTTCGTTGAACATCACCTCCTTTTTCCTTTTTCCACCAGCTTCAGTACAGACAGCAGGTTGATCTCCAAACTTGGTACAAACAGCACGTTGCTAAGGGTAATCATGGTCGTTTTTCCGTTGTCATGGTAACACAACAATTGTCCAGAGCCGACACCTTTCACCTTTGCGATTTTTCCATCGGCCAGGCTGACCGATTTCACGGGGCTTTCGACGATTTCGTTGAACAATTCTCGCTCGCCGCACATATGCCGGGAAGCTCCCGAGTCCACAATCCACTCACCAGAATCAGCTTGCGCTCCAGCCATCAGAGCGAACGTAACGGATTCCTCTTCACTGCGAGCAGCTTTTGCTTTCGGCGATCGACCTTTTTCCGCTTCCGTCTCCTTGGCGTACAGTTTGCATTCCTTCTGCTTGTGGCCACTTTTCTTGCAGAAATGGCACACCAACGGCTTCTTCTTCTTCGCAAAATTTGCCATCATCGCTGAATCCGACGGTCCACGATCACGTTTCGCCACTTCGTCCAACAGCTTACCTTTGACCAACTCCAATTTCAGCTCATCGTCGGAACGGCTCTCCAGGGCCGTCGTGAGCGTGTCGAAAGAATCGGGGAAGCTCCTAAGTACCAGCACAACCACCAGTGGTTCGCCGAGGTCCAGTCCAGCGCATGACAGCTTCGCAAATAGTTCTTCCAATTCGAACAAATGGCTCTGCATGTCGTCCTCGTCCTTGTGCGTTTTGTTGCAGATCCTCTTCAGAACCGCAACTTTCGAGCAGAGGGACGTCTTCTCGTGGTGCTTCTTGAGGTTCTCCCAAGCTTCCTTGGCCGTCTTCGTGTTACGTAACAGGGCATGTTGCTGATCCTCAACGAGCAGCGCAACCGTCGCTCTCGCCTCGCGGTCTCCACCTTTCCATGCGTCCGTCAACGGTACCGGAGCTTGATCCTCGATGTACTTCCACATGTCCTCGCGAGTCAGCGGCATTTACGCCTTGAATTTCCACACCGAGTAGTTGGAATTGTTCAGCTTCACGATCGAAACCTTGCTTCCTTCCATGGCGTTTCCAGAAACTTCCGTCAGCAGTGAAGAAAAAAAATCTTCGTTCTTCTAACAACTTCAAGCGTTGCTAGGCTACGGTTATCTGGGCCCACAACCTATTGGGGATTCGGAGAGCAAGTAAAGTTCGACTGAACTGATTAGCGGTTGACTAAAGACTAAATTTATTTCCATGTATCAATCATTACAATTATTCATAGGTTGCTTTGATTCGGAACCTCTAACAGAATGTCCTTTAGGTAAGCTCTAAAACACCTCAAGCAAGTTCTGGTGATCATTCTGGTCGCCGACCTGCCACTGAGTATCCAATATCTTTGACGCGTGGCAGCCAATTTTTTCATGAATAGTTCTGATAAGAAGCTTCACCACAAAACTCTTGTCTAGAAGTATGAGCTGGTGTTGCGAATAGAGTGGTAATTTCGAGTTCTGGATTCTTCCTCCAACCTTGAGTAGTCCATCGTCAAAGATTGGATCCAAATTTCCTATCTTCTTGCACGGTTCACCATTCTTGACACAATCAATTTCTTCTTGCAGGTCGCTCATCTGGATCACTCGAATTATCACCTTCAACGACGCTCTGGTTTCCTGCATGGTCACTGATTTTCCCTTGGATTGCTAAGCTTCATCCTTCTTCCTGCAATTTCTCATGAACCGAAGTACAAGCCCGACCACACGCTGAAGTTTTCGGAATGAACTGTACTTGGTGAAAACCAGAAGCATTTCAATCGATGCTGCAAAAGCTTGCGTCACCCTTCGAAGTTCTGGAATCTCATTTTCTGGAAGTGTTGTGGCTCGATCAGGATGGATATGAACTTCACACAAGAATGCAGGACCCGTCCACCACAACTGATTAACCCGTAGTGCATCTGCTAACTGTCCACGGGACACAACGTCTGTTGGATTGTTTGAAGTGTCCACGTAGCTCCATGAAGCGTTCCAATTCGAAGTAGTCTCGTTGATCTCAGCAACTCTGTTGCGGACGAAAACTTGAAGTGCTGCTGACGATTTTTTAAGCCAGGCTAGCATGACCTGACTGTCACTCCATTAAGTGATGTTGTGGAATTCCATTTTCATTGCTGGAATCACCTTGTCGATAAGACGGCTCAGAAGCAACGCTGCTCACAACTCTATACGTGGTATGGTTAATTTCTTCAAGGGGGCTATCTTTGATTTGCTGCACAACAGCTTTGTGCTACCGCTACGCAGAACCTCCGATGCACCGGACATACAGACATGTGCCATAGGCATCATTTGACGCATCTGAAAAACCGTGAAGTTCAATTATCGCAGAGTTTTCTGATATCATACATCTAGGAATTCGCATAGTCGAAAAAGCCGGCAGCGATTCGGTAAAAGTCTGCCATGCCTTCAAAAACTCTTCAGCCAGCGGTTCATCCCAGTCAAATCCGTTTGCCCAGAGGCTCTGCATATAAAGGTTAGGGGTGTTTTTTCAAAATATGCGGAATAACATTTTGAGCAACTCTTCTGAAGACACCTAGTCGATAAAATGATGACAAAAGGGTGAAAATGTTTTTGACCGTCTTTTTTTTCAGAATTGTGCCAATGTGCGTCGTTCATATACAGCAGAAAAAGGAATGACCTCAAGTAGCTGCCTTGAAAAACTCCAGATGTAACGGGGAAAGGTGAAGAAAAATAGTCGCCAATCTTTACAGACGTAGACCTGCCAGTCAGGTAGGAACAAGAAGATTATCGTGGATGCCCATTGTGTCGTATTTCGCAATGACAATCTCATGGTTTACCTTATCAAAAGCAGCGGGGAGGTTGGTGTATATGGCGTCTACTTGACTGCCAAGTTCAATCGCGCGAATAATAAACGAAGTAAAGGCAGTTAGATTAGTCGTTTTGGATCGCATGGGCATAACTCCGTGTTCGCTTCGGGACACCACCAGGGTACCGATAGCTGTGCCATCATTCAGGATCACAAGCTGTTTATCCAAGGTCGTTTCGGCGATGAATCGACCAAGCGTGTCCGACGTTCGTGACCCCCACGCGAGATGGTGCGCGTTGAAATCACCTAAGAATAAAACTGGACCTTCCAGTTGCTCGAGTAAATCACTCATTGCGGCTTGACACTGAACGGAACTCGGTGGAACATATATTGAAACTACCGTTCCAGTAGTGTACGCTGTTCGACTCCAGAAGCAACGTGCAGTTTCTGCCAACGAAATCTGGCGGGGTGACGGTTTTATTTACCTTGGTCTTCTGGAGTGCGACGACGCAAGGTTCTAGGTCAGCGATGAGGAGCTTCAATTCGCTGATGTTGGCCCGGAGTCCACGCAGGTTCCATTGCAGGGCGAAGCAGCCACCGGAGCGGCCATTAGCGATCGTTTGTGAGGTGGAAGATGACGATGAGATTGATTCTCTTCGTGCTGTAAAGGAAGAACGTGTCGCGTTGGGCATCATCGTTGCGGTATGGGTGAATGTAATTTCTGGTTTAGGGAGGTGGCCAGGGCGTAGAAGGGATACACCTCCCCAATGCCGTCCATCCCAAGTTTCCGGAGTCATGGTGGTATTATCAAAAGTTCCATCGGCTACAGAGGTGAATTCACCATCAACGGGTTGGGGTATGACGTCTCGCATGGCTCCTTCAACCTGCTGCACTTGCGTCGGAAGGGGTACTACTTACACATACCCCATTTCCAAACCGATTTGTCTCGTTGTCCGTATTCGTGCTTATGTCTTCATCGTTTTCCATGCGTTGTTGGGGAGTAGAGCTATCTATTACGTTTATTTTGAGGTGTCTCAGATGCGTCAGACTCTTTGTCGGAGTATTCCATTTGGGTGAGGTCGTGTGTTTTGGTGGCAGTTTTCTTCGGTGGCGGGCTAATATCCGGTGATGTGGTGGGTTTTCCGTAAATATGCTTAGGCGGACAACAGCATTTTGTTTCCAAAACAGCTGGAGAATTATTCCTTGATCGAGTTGTGGGGCCTGTCGTTGAGTGCGTTGATTGTTGTTTTCTGCTGTGGTGCGACTTTTCGATTATGGCGATTTGTTACTTGCTCCTTGCTTGGCCATTATCTTCATCTTTTCATTATTTTGCTTGCTGTCTTCCCGCATACTGGCTAGTTCTGCGTCTTTTCCCTTCATGGCCGCTTCAAGTTCGTTCAACTTTTTTCAAACACGCTTTGTTGAGCTACTACCTGAGCGTAACTGCCTCCGGACTGTAGCGCAGCACGTTTCCTTGCCTCTGGGAATGTCACATTTTCACGCACTTTAATTTTGATGATTTCTAACTCCTTTTTATACATCGACCGACATTGGTCGATCGGTGGTCACCCTTGCAGTTCCGGCAAAGTGGTTTCTCACCACATTCATCTTCTCCATGAAAATCGCCAGAACAATTGAGGCAACGTGGTGGTCCAGGGCATCGGGCGCGGGTTTGACCATAGCTGAAGCATCCATAGCGCAGCATGGGATCGGAATGTTGAGCAGACCGACTTTGAGGCTATCCGGAAACGTGGTCTTGCAGAGGGTCACGATCAGCGCGGGCATATTCACCTTTTTACCACCTTCATTTCTGGTGATCCGCTGCACTCGGATACCTTTTTGCCAATAACCTCCTGTAGGACATCTTTTTCCTCCAAATCAATTAAATCCCAGCTGGAAATTAAACACCTACAAACGTTCAGCTTCGGATGTGGAGCAATTTCAACCTCAGTGCCATCGATAGGCTTTTTCAGCTTGAGCAGCTTGGCGACTTGGGCAGGATCACGAACTCTCAGGGCGTACTTGGTTCCTCTTGCTTCTAAGTTGGCGCTATCAATCGTTCCATCAGCACAAGCTTCTACTGATTTTCCGATGATGATTGGATTTCTAGGGAGTGGAACACCATTCTTTCCAGTCAACTGGAGGAATGTCAGCTCACCGAATTGGTTCATTGGGTCCATGAACGTTGGCAGTCTACGTTTAGCTGACCCTCCCGGGTCGCTGCTACTAGCGGCCGCCATGTTGTTTTGCGTGAAAACTCACGCAGATGGCAACGGTCACCGGTTACCTACCCCAAATGGACGAAAAAGATAAAGACACAAGAACAATCCTACCTTTTTTGCCCCTTCAACGAAATAATTCCGGCTGGCGTTCACAAAATTTTGCCCCTCACTTTGGGCATACACTTTTGAAACGCACCGTTTTTTTTTTTTGGGCGTAGAACCACTGCGTCCACTGAGTTGAACTTTTGTAGTACAAACGCACTGTAGTACTCCACGAACATTCAAATCTTCAAAACTATAGCTTTAATTGAATGGTACTGCATACATTTTTACATAAAACAGCATATATCATAATTTTGTAGTTCAATAAGGCAATACACCAAAATATGATCAAAATTGAATTAATTTTCATGACTGTACCCCACGTGCAAATAATAGTTTTATCAAAATAAGCTTTTACCATGCGTTAACATCCATGGTTTATTATAAATTTACTTCACATGTATCGCTGACAACAGAATTTCTAGATAGTATCAAAACTTCACTATAATTCAACGTATTTTCAGAATATATAGACAAAACTAAACAAAACTAAAACTGGGGCAGAACGTACCGTGGCGTTACATACGTCTACACGCTTAGAAAAAAAGTACCTAGTAGAGCGGTTGAGTGAAGGAAACCAACGTTGGGTATAATCATGTTAACCTACCACTGAGTATAAATAATTTACTTTTGAGTTAATTTTTGATCCGGGGTTTGGATCAAATTGGAAAGTTAAAACCGATATTGTTTTTTGTCATTTTTTTTGTATTTTTTTTTTTAATAATCGTTTATTTGTACAGGCTCAATCGAATCAACTTTACAGAGCCAAATTTGCATATTTATATACATCATTTATCTTAAAACTAAAGTTAGGAGGATAGAGCCGATTACTCGCGGCCGTCTCGAGGTTAATAGGAATTACAAATTACGGATGGGAAAGAGGGTGGGAATTTAAGGTATGGTTTACATAACACATTAAATTTAAATTCTAAATTATCTAAAAACTTATAACTATACAATTTATGGTTTACTTTTGACTTGAACATTTTTTGAAAAAGAAAAAAAAAACACACATACACAGATAAAAAAAAAAAACTTATAGTAAACATACAGGTTAAACTAACTACAATCTAAGGCTAATGTTAGTCAAAAACACATAAATGAGTTTCATGTACTCCAAATCACGTACAGCCAAAATATCTCGAATTGGCACATTGGGTTGTCTACCTCGAGCCCGAAGGGAATCATAAAGCTCCGATCTGACTCCACGATGTTCAGCACAAGACCAAATAACGTGATCTGCGTCCTGATAGCCTCGTCCACACTCGCAGAGATTGCTGTCGCTCAGCCCAACCCGGTATAAATGAGCGTTCAAAGAATAATGATTGGACATGAGGCGAGACATGACACGAATGAAGTCTCGACCCACATCCATCCCCTTAAACCAGGATTTCTTCGACACCTTTGGGATGATAGAATGTTGCCATCGCCCCAAATCTCCTTTACTCCATTTATACTGCCAGCTGACAAGTGACTGTTGACGAAAAATAGGAAAAAAATTCGTTGAAGGCGATTTGTCGATCACAAATATCGCCTTCCATAGCGCCCACCTTTGCAAGCGAGTCCGCTTTCTCATTGCCCGGAATTGAACAATGAGATGGGACCCATACAAAGGTGATGATAAAATAACGCGAAGATAAAGCACTTAGAAGCTCCTGTATTTTCATGAGAAAATACGAGGAGTGCTTTACCGGCCTCAATGAGCGAATAGCCTCTATAGAACTGAGACTATCCGTGAAAATGAGGTACTGATCCGGTGTTAATGAGGCAATGATTTCTAGCGTAAAGTGTATTGCCGCTAATTCGGCGACATATACGGAACAAGGAGCTTGAAGTTTACGATTGGCGCTATAAATTTCATTAAATATACCAAAGCCTGCTGACTCCTCTATCAAAGATCCGTCAGTGAAGAACGATTTAGTGGAATTAACTTGGCCAAACTTTGCAGCAAATATTACCGGAGCAATCATAGGACGATGATGCTCTGGGATTCCATGAAGCTCTTGCTTCATGGATAAATCAAAATGAACCGAATTGTCGAAATCGGAGAAGCAAACACGATTGGAAATGTTCGGCGAAGGGCTGACATCCTGTGTTATGTACAAATGGTACAAGGTCATGAAGCGGGTTTGAGTATTCAACTCAAGGAGCTTCTCAAAATTTTCGATCACCTGGGGGTTCATAACTTCACACCTGGTGAGGAGCCGGAGAGATAATTCTGAAAACCGATCCGAGAGTGGCAACATGCCAGCCAGCACTTCAAGACTCATGGTGTGAGTCGAGTGCATGCAACCTAACGCGATACGAAGACACCGATACTGAATACGTTCCAGTTTAATGAAGTGCGACCGAGCCGCTGACTGAAAACAAAAACTACCGTATTCCATAACCGACAAAATCGTTGTCCGGTACAACGTTAGAAGATCTTGCGGATGCGCTCCCCACCAGGTCCCGGTAATTGTGCAGAGAAAATTGACCCTCTGCTGGCACTTTCGCTTCAGATACTCAATATGGGATCTCCAGGTGCACTTAGAATCGAACCAGACCCCAAGATATTTAAATGACATAGAATGAGTTATCGGCTTACCCCAAATTTGAAGCTTCGGTTGTGCTGGGTTATGCTTCCTAGAAAAAACTACCAACTCAGTTTTCTCCGTAGAGAATTCGATACCTAGCTCTAAAGCCCAAGTAGACAAATTGTCTAAGGTATCCTGTAAGGGTCCTTGCAGATCGACCCCATTGGGTCCCGTGACAGACACTACGCCGTCATCTGCAAGTTGTCTCAACGTACAGTTGTCACTTAGACAACCGTCAATGTCTTTGACATAAAAATTATACAAAAGGGGGCTTAAACATGATCCCTGGGGGAGACCCATGTAGCTAAATCGTGAAGCTGTAGAGGTTCCATGAGAGAAGCTCATATGTTTCTCTGACAGCAAATTGTACAAAAAATTATTCATTAATGGTGAAAAGCCACAAGCGTGGAGTTTATCTGAAAGAACTTCAACAGATACTGAATCAAAAGCCCCCTTGATATCCAAGAATACAGAAGCCATTTGCTCTTTTTTAGCAAAAGCTAACTGAATATCCGTGGAAAGCAACGCGAGACAGTCGTTCGTTCCCTTACCCCTACGGAAACCATATTGAGTATCTGAAAGCAGGTTATTCGTCTCAACCCATTTGTCCAGACGGAAGAGGATCATTTTCTCCAACAACTTTCGAATGCAGGATAACATCGCGATGGGTCGATAGGAGTTGTGGTCGGACGCGGGTTTGCCAGGTTTTTGAATGGCGATAACTCTCACCCGCCTCCAATCTTCCGGTACAATGTTGAGTTCCAAAAACTGATTAAACAAGTTCAACATGCGCCTCTTCGCGACGTCTGGAAGGTTCTTAAGCAAGTTGAACTTGATTCTATCAGCTCCTGGAGCCGTATTGCCACACGAAAGGAGCGCGAGAGAGAGTTCTACCATTGAAAAAGGTTGGCTGATCTCATCTATCGGATTCTCGGTTTCGCGAGGAATGATCTGTGCCGGCACAGAATCTGGACAAACTTTTGGGGGGAACTGGGGGATCCATGGATCCAGTTTTCGTTCTCGTTGGTCGTTGGTGGTTGGGTTACGTAATCTTCGCGGGGTGTTAGAAAGAGACGGGGCGCGCGGGGGCGCGGCCGCCGGTGTCTGGCGTCAGCCCTTTTTGGGGTCGTGGGGGCTCTTAAGTTCTGCTGTAGAGGGTGTGTCTGGGGGGGTTCGGTGTGTCCGTGTATGGAAAATTGGTGGGGGTTTGGGGTGCTGATCCCACCATGGAGAAGGAGGTTTCCTGCGAAATGACGTCCCTGGAACTGGTCGAGTTTGAGCTTGAAGCGCGCTGTCTAAGATCAGGTTGGAGAGGAAGTTATATTCGCCTAGCGGTGAAAGCCTTTCTACCGTCGTTACGGCTTCATCTACTGCTGTCCTGAACTTTGTCCAATCGATGTGACGGGTAAGATCATACGTGACGTTGACAGATTTCGACGGATTGAACCCGGTGGCAACCGAAATTTTTATGGGCAAGTGATCACTACCGTGGGGATCTTGAATCACATTCCATGTGCAATCCAACGATAATGAATTCGAACAAAGTGTGAGGTCTAATCTACTGCCAACTGAGGATGTTCCAGCCAAACGTGTTACTTCTCCATTGTTAAGAACTGTCATATTGAAGTTGTCACAGAGGTCATATAATAAGGAAGACCGGTTGTCGTCGTACAGTTCTCCCCAGCCTGTACCGTGAGAGTTAAAATCTCCCATGATCAACCGCGGAGCAGGAAGAACCGAACAAATATCTGAAAGTTGTTTTCGGTTTATTGAGGCTCTAGGAGGAATATAAACGGAAGCAATGCAAAGGCTTTTATTTTTAATAACAGCCTGACATGCGACAACTTCAATACCTGGAATAGGAGGAAAATTCACTCTATAGAAGGAGTAGCACTTTTTGATCCCCAGAAGTACTCCTCCTCCACGTGAATCCTCACGATCAAGACGAATAATATTGAAATCATGAAACGGAAGATCGATTTCGGAAGAGAGCCATGTTTCACAAAGAGCGAAAGCATCACACTGTAGAACAGTGATCAAATCCCCGACCTCATTTGGAAAATTATCCATCGAAGGAGATGATAGCTGCAAGGAGGGGCCACTTAATTGTCAATTGCTTCAAAAAAGTCTTCACTGTTGGAAGCATTGCCAAAACAATGCTTTTGAGAGGGTCAGAAATTTCGAGGTACTTGAAGATACCTTCGACAATGTTATCAAATGAGAACAGCCCAGTCGAG
This sequence comes from Aedes koreicus, assembly GCA_024533555.2. NCBI lineage: Eukaryota > Metazoa > Arthropoda > Insecta > Diptera > Culicidae > Aedes > Aedes koreicus. The sequence continues at coordinate 42,800 of JAHHFK020006014.1, forward strand.
GAAGGGGCTTCTGTTCTTAAAATTGGGGCATCAGGGGTTTTGGATGTCCCGGGAGAGATGGAAAGTCCTGGGTGTAGTTAGTACTACGAAAACCAGGAGGAATTGGATTTTCCTTTTTCCCACCTTTTTTTGAAGTAGGCATGCTGGTCTCGGGCTTCTTTTCAGCAACTTTCCGTGGGCGGACGCGTCTTCGCTTCCTTGAAGCACCTTCCGGAAAAGTGAACGATGTTCCCTCTTCAGCCGAATCAAAGTCAGACTCGTCATCTGACAGAGGAGCAAAGGGATTTGTATTGGCATTGGGTGATGGGGAGGCCTTTTTCACCATTTCGGCGAAAGATTGCCTAGAACGCTGTTTTAGCGAGCGTTCTATTTTTTCCCCGTGTTGTTTGTACGCCGGGCACGAAGAGAGAGCATGAGGAGGAGTTCCCTTACAGAAAGCGCATTTTGGTGTGCTGTCTGCACAGGCGCCATCCTCATGTTTCTCCCCGCAGTTGGAGCAGCGTGCCTTATTGCCGCAATGGGGGGGCGTATGTCCCCTCTGGTTGGCTTGTGGGGGGGTGGGGCCGGGGGGACAAACAAACGCGCAGGGGGGGGGGGTTTCCAACGGGGGGGGGGGGGGGGGGAACAGGGAAGGACGAGCGGGGTTGGGTGGTTATTTTTTTCGCGGCGGTAGTGTTTGTGGTGTTGTTGTGGTGGGGGAGGGGGGGGTCCCCCCGTGAGGGGGGGGCGCCCCCTGGGGGGGGGGGGTGGGGTCCCCGTGGGGGGGGGGGGGGCACCCAGCATTGAACTTTCCAGTCTCACCACGCTGTATGATACTCGATTGGAATGTTTTGAGTCACCCCCGGTTTTCTTTCGGATGCCATATTTATCTACTTTCTTCAGAAATTTTCCTTTCTCAATTTTTCTATTGATTCTATAGGCTATTTCTCGGTTACTTAAACTGAAATCCTTCGTTTCGAGGAGCAATCTCCGCTCTGTTTCGTCCAAGAACTTTGCTTTCGGCTTCGTGCTTAAAATGCGTCAACAACAAGCTCCTACAGCCACATCATGACTCGTACGACAGATAGTGAAGGGTGTTTATAAAGGTGGACTAGACGTTGATAATTCAACTGCGCTTGTAGAAATTTCGAACCCAAATGTTTTATTTGTCGTCAATCATTTCGTAGACCTTGTAACATTTTTGCCTAACATCTAAGAGTTTTTAATTAACTTTTTTCTATTTAGCCCAAAAAAAAAATTTTTTTTTGTGTTTTTTTTTATTTTGTTATATTTTTCGTTTCGCTGTGTGTGTGAAGACAAAACACATTCTATTCAAAGGAGCATTTTGGCATAGTTCGTTCTTTGATTGTTTATGAAAAATAAATTTCTATTTCTTAGAGAGCGAGTAAGAGCATAAACATTTAAGTTTTCTAATATTTCTGGACTGTTTATTCGTTGCTCAATAACATCAGCTATGAAAGCAACCATTGCGAACTCTCTTCGTCTTTGAAGTCCTTCTAAATTAATCATCAAACATCGCGACTCATATGATGGTAATGGCAGACGTGTCCAACCTAATTTTCTTAGAGCAAACAACACAAACTGTCTCTGAACCGATTCTATACGGTTTACATATTTTCCTTGATATGGAGCCCAAACAACGCTACAGTATTCTAGTATGGGCCTCACATATGCCACATATAGTTTTTTTTTTTAATGTGTAAGGGTCATTGAAATGCAAACTATATCTTTTAATAAACCCAAGCATGTTATTTGCTTTATAGATGATATTATTGTAGTGATCAGCAAAGGATAACTTAGAGTCAAGTATTACTCCTAGGTCTCTAATTTGATGACAGCTTTCAATTACTATCTGACCTAGAGAAATTGTTTTTTGTGTTATGGAATGCTTTCTCGAAAACGATATAGAGGTGCATTTTTTAAAGTTAAGTTCTAACAAGCTTTAAAAGGTGTAAAAATTATTGATTTCGTGTTGAAAAATATCAAGATCATTTGGTTTTTGTATTTCCATAAACAGTTTCATGTCGTCTGCATATACTGAGACTTGAAGAACTTTCAAAAAAATTTCTACATCGTTAACAAATAAAACAAATAATAAGGGACCAAGATGTGAACCTTGTGGCACTCCAGATGTGACATTTACTATTTTAGAGCGATTGCCGTCAAGTCTTACTCTTTGCGTTCTTGTTGTCAAGTAGGACTCGATCCATATCAGAAATCTTGGATTAAATCCTAACTTTGATAACTTAAAAAGCAGCAAAGGTATGTCTACTCTGTCAAAGGCTTTACTAAAATCGGTATATACTACTTCTACAAAATGACCTTTATCCATTACGTTTAACGAAAATGTAAGGAAGTCGATCAAGTTAGTAGATGTTGATCTCCCTTTTATAAAACCATGTTGCTTATTAGTAATCATTCTACCCCATTCTACCCGATAATGGTTCTTATCCACCTGAATTGAACTTCAGGCTCTGCGATTTTGACTCCATGAATAATGTATTGGCTACTATTAATTGGCAACAGACTTTAGAGGGTGATTCCGTTGATGCTATTTCTGACTCTATGCGCGAGTTCCTCTTCGACGGCGGATTACAAGGCCAACTTCTGTGCAACCCTGGTGGAACGTTACGCAATCTGCGAAATATGCTACGCAAGTCGCGAGAACGACATCTCGTTGCCAGAACCAACGAAACTAAAAATAATCTCCGTTTAATCGAAACGAGGTACTACGTACTCCTAAAATCCAGTTATGAGGAACACGTCCAGCAATTGCAAGCGAACCTGAAGCAAAACCCAGCGGCATTTTGGAAGTTCGTGAAGTCACAACGTGCTTGCAATAGAATTCCTAACACAGTTGAATTCCACGGGGTCTCCGCTAGCACCCCTGTCGATGCTGCGAACTTGTTTGCATGCTTCTTCCAGTCAGTCTATAGCACAAATGCGCCACCTCTGCACCCAAATAGCTTCGACAACATACGGAAGTTCAATATGAACTTCCCAGCGCTTTGTTTCTTGCCGGATGACGTCATGAAAGCCTTGAACGACCTTGATGTTTCAAAAGGCCCTGGTGTAGATGGAATTCCTCCGTCTCTTCTCAAGTTTTGCTCACGCTCCCTTGCTTTTCCGATATGCAGCATATTTAACCGTTCGTTAAGAGAGAGAAAGTTCCCTGAAATTTGGAAGACTGTGTCAATTGTGCCAATCCATAAAGCGGGAAATCGGAACCTTGTTGAAAACTATCGTGGAATATCGCTTCTCTGTTGCATTGGCAAGGTCCTTGAAACGTTAGTTCACAACGCTGTGTACAATGTTGTCCATCCTTCAATATCGGAGTACCAGCATGGATTCGTTCAGCATCGCTCTACAACTACGAATTTACTGTGCTATACCAACACGTTGTTTCGAGAGGTCGAATCCCGAAGGCAGGTTGACTCTATCTATGTCGATTTTTCTAAAGCTTTCGACGCAGTACCACACCTGTACGCAGCCGAAAAGCTAAAGGCTGTAGGATTCCCAATTTGGTTCGTTGAGTGGATTCTCTCTTACTTGACCGACCGTCAGTCCTTCGTAACGGTAAATTCCGCACGCTCGAGAACTTTCGCAATTACTTCAGGAGTAGCGCAAGGAAGTGTGCTCGGCCCAATGCTCTTTGTGCTTTTCGTTAATGATCTGTGCCCTCGTATTTCATCGTTCAAGCAAATGTTTGCCGATGACCTGAAGATTTTTAGAGTCTTTATGTCTGCACTTAACTGCCTTGTCCTTCAAAACGATATTAACGAACTACTGCTGTGGTGTAACGATAACGGTATGAGGGTCCACATAGCCAAATGTGAGGTGATTTCGTTCTCCCGTCGTACAGAGACCATCACGCATCAATACACAGTTGGTGCGGTTCCAATAGAGCGAGTCACATGTATTTGTGATCTAGGTGTTACAATTGACTCCAAGTTAAAATTTAACAAACACGTCGCGCTAAAGCCTCCATGGTTCTTGGATTCATTCGACGTCACACTTGGAACTTCACAGATATCTACGCACAAAAAACATTATTCTGTACCTTAGTCCGTAATATACTGGAATACGCGGCCGCTGTCTGGTCACCATATCACGCATCACTGATCATCAGAGTCGAACGAACTCAAAAACTCTTCATCCGATTCGCGCTAAGGAATCTTCCATGGAACGACCCGTTAAATCTGCCCGACTATACCGCACGATGTATGCTGATTGGTTTGCAAACCTTGCGGGCCAGGCGCACAATCATTCAGCAACTGGTTGTCTCGAACTGTTACGCGGCAATATAGACTGTCCGGAACTCTTACGCGATGTTCCCCTTCACGTTCCACCCCGACAATTGAGAAGCGCACAACTAGTCGCTGTACCTGCTCACCGGACCAGTTACTGTTTCAACAATCCACTTGACGCCTGTCTGCGAGCCTTCAACGATGCCAATGAACATTTTGACTTTAACATCAGCAAAAACGTTTTTAAAAATAGGATTAAGAATAGTAGGTAGAGTAGTCTGTACGATTTTTAGTCGAAGACGAAGAACAATAAAATAAAATATTTTAGCTTGAGAGAAAATTTTGTCATTTATAATAGATTCAAATAGTTTAGGGATGCATGATAGAATAGCAACCCCACGGTAATTTTTTTTGATCAGATTTTTTACCACTTTTGAAAATTGGGATTAAAAATGATTTCTTCCAAATGGCGGAAAGAATACTGGACTTCAATGATTAATAAAACAGCAAAAATAAAGGCTCAACTAATTCTTTTGAAAACGATTTTCTAAATATAGGAGGTAAACCATCTGGTCCAGCACCTTTTGAGGCATCCAATGTTTCAAGGGCACGTAAAATTTCTTTATCAGATAAACTAAAGACTGAAATATCTTTCATTGGTTCAGGGTGGTACGCAAAATATTGATGATCACGCTCATTATGATCGTGAGATGTATAGACGTCTTGAAAGAAATCAGCAAATAAGTCACATATTTATTACCACTTCTGTCATCTAGATGCATTTTTGAAGGAAAGCTCTGAGATTTTCGTTTCTCTTTAACATGTTTGAATTAGTATTTAGGATCCGATTTTATATTGTTTTCTATTTTTGTGTTGTGTTATTTGTATACTAATTTCATTTCAAGATTTAGCTGATCACATATGGTCAATTAGATTTCGTGGGTTGAGCAATAGGCTACAGCTGCCTTCCAGTGCCCGAATATTCCCGTGCCCTTTTACCTTCACGTTCCTCAGATCCTACGTTGTGTGTGCGTCCAAATTATCGTTTCTTTTCGTCTTAAATTTCAATCCTTCCCGAATATCCTTGAGGTCCTTTTGCTCCTACTTTATCATTTCCTTCCTCAAACTAAAACACACTGGCACTTCAATCAACAGAAAGCACTTTATTAAGGAAATTGCACTATATTTTTCGTTCTCAAGAATCCGCGCGATTTCGGAACTTTATTTGTTCGCTATCAGTTGGCTACTACTCGGTAATTTGTTGATATCGTCTATCCTGCCTAACGAATATTTATATTGGCACTTCGTGTTATATTCGTGTTGAATGTTCATTTAAGATATCAATAGTATACGTGCTTAGTGAGTGTCTTCTCTAGGTGTTGTATGTATAACAATTTTTTTTTTGGCGATCAGTGTTGTTAATTCAATTTTTAAGTAATTCAGAATATAACTAAATCTTATCATCAAACAATCACTTTTATTTATATGCTTTATGTGATTTTTGCTTCCTATTTTTAAGATTGATTACCTGTCTATTGAACCCCACTGGTGCTTTGTTATTGATTTTCTTTCTTCGCTTTTTGGGGACTGTTTGTTCTAAAATATCGTACATTATTTCGTAGAATGCATCCACTGATTTTTCTAAGCTACGATTACGCGATAAAATTTGCCAGTCAACACAATTTAATTTATTTTTGATTACTGCAGTGTTTGCTTTGCTGAAATCATTAAATGAGAGAAGCGAAATGATGACACTTAAAATTGTTATCCTTCGTTGGGTTTTCTTCGTGTATAAATACGGAGTACTCAATAGCAGTGTGAAATACTTCATTTTTCCAAAGGGGCGAATATGACTCGGATACGCAGAAATCGTCCGACATATTTGTGAATAACAAATCTTAGTAGCAGTTATTTTTATTTTTCACGGTATTTACTTGATGTAGCCCCTATTCAGCACTTTTATCAAACAGAGTATGAAGCGTTTCGTTGTCCCCTACAATTGGTATCAAAAAAGATTCATTTTCGTCATCAACAATAAAATTGACTGTTCTTTGGTTAAAATCTCCGTATATGTGAGCATTTGCTTCAAAATCAAATTTCGAAACAATATCACCAGTAATAATAAAAAAAATTTCATACGATTCTTTCCTCGCGTGTTCTAGGGGGAAATACACTGACGCAAAAATGTGAATTTAACCTCCAATGAGAAATCTTACCCATGTATGGTCAAACTCCTTACACTTGTCTGATGAAATTTGTTCCGATTCATAGTTAACACTAACTGCTTTTAAAACACCTCCACCCCATTTTTTTTTTTGGGATGACAATTTATCGCGATCATCTCTAAAAACGTTAAACAGATTGCCAAAAACTTCTTCGTTATACATTCCATCATCCCAGCTCGTCTCAGTTCCTACAATTACTGTATAATTGCACGCAGCAACTTGTTTATAAATTTCGTTCACTTTAATTGCACTTTTCATTCTGTTAAAATTTTGACAATAAATTATTAATTCTTTTCTCTCATGTTTCTGAGGATCGGTTATTTGTGGCACTATTTTACTCGAAAAACTAAAACTATTGGAATGAATTTCCTTTTCATCATACGCAACATTAATGTTAGTCGACAGATTAAAATAACTTAAACTTTTTACCTCTCCTTGATTAAGAAAAAACGTCAAATTCCGCAAAGCATTCGGGGGCGCCACTGTTGTTGTCTTTTTTTTTTTTTTTTTTAAAATGTAGAACATGTTATGACAAAAAAAAATTATGACTCAAAGGACTATGAAAGCATTCAACTAGATACATGTATAGAGTGATGAAAAATAAGGAACTTAATTTGATTGAAGTTCATTTAGCTCTCTCCCAAATATATAAAAAAAACGTCTGTGAGCCACTGTCTGTGACATTTCGCGTACTGTATTACTTGATATCTCTGTAATAGCACGCTTTTTGTGAATCTTTCCACGCGGGTGATTTTTGCTACAATGCGATATTTTCCCAAAAATCTTTCAAGCAAAGATTTATAAATGAGTTCAATTTCACCTTAACAGCAAGACATCTATGTAACCCACTACCAACCACGCGCAAATCGCCGAGACCAGTGGCCGTTTGATTCTCCTCTGCAGCGTAGTAGAAATACCCTCCCCAACATTTGCTCGCGCAGCGCAACATCGCAAAGTGTGAAATATCGACTGTTTTACCGGTTCATTATGCGGGTAATAGATTTAATTCCCATTATTGAGAGCAACAAACGGAACAATGGGCCATTTTTGTCACTCGAATCGCTAGCGTGAGTGTTTTGAAATTCGATCCCCTGACCCCCCTCTCCTCTTCGGAGTTGTTCAAACCAACGCTTCTCTCGAGTTACGGAAGATTAACTCCTAACGGCACATTCAAAACTGTTATTATTTTTACGATTATTGGCTGCTCGGCGACGCAACTCAGCCGCAATAACTGCATGCCTGCAATCCTTTGTGCAACTAGGCATGTGATAAGTGAGTGACGATCTACCAGGGGCACACAACTGTAATCAAATGGCAAAGCTGGAGGGAGCCGAATTCGCAGGAAATCTGGTTCAACTGCTGTGCTAACGAGAAATTATGAAACAACTTCCGTCCTATCTTTTAATCAGCGGCACGTTTTTTCAGCAAACGATCAATAATAAGTAGGACACAATCGTTTCGATGTCGACGCCGCCGCCGCCGCCACCGACGGTAGCCTCGCGGTTGTTCTCTTCTGGGCCTGTTTCAATGGTTTGGTAGCACTCCACACAGCCGCCCATCGATTCGCATCGATATCAATTAATTTGATCTTCGGCACACTGAATTGCACACATCCATTGGCTGCCACTGTAGGTTGGTAGGTTGGCAGGCAGCTGCTATGGAACATAGTGCACCCCAGTCAGCATCCTTCTGCCGACGAGATGGAATCTGCAGCAGCCGCCAACACAAACGGCGACTCGGCTTGTCGGACCGCACTAAGCAGCAAATAGTAATAAAATCGAAACAAATAACTAATAATCGGTAATTACATTGCAGCTAATTATTGGCTTACAAATTATGCGCCACTTTTCCGCTATTGGAACGCTTCTCGTCACTGAAATGGTTGTAGAACTAGAACAATCTGCACCAACTTCACGAATGATTGCGCCATGTTGTCATTCTCGATCCGACGTCCGGGCCCCAATCAGGAACTCAATCTCGTTTGATTGCTGCAATTTCCGTTCCACCTTAAAATAGAGCCATAAAATGGTCACCCCTTGAAAGCTATCCCCCATAAATCACCTCTCATCCCCAGTTAATTGAATCTCCTAAATCCAATGTAAACAACGTCGTAAAACACCCGGCCAGCAAGTCAAACTAGAGCCACATGCCCGTCATCCATAAATTAGCACATAATCTGGAAGCCAAACCTGCCCCAGCGCCGAATAGGCCATCGTTAGCCGGGGTACTTGGGGTCTTAAGTGAGCTTGTTTCACTTTTAACGATTCACCCGCTCTCGAGTTTCACGCGCATGCGCAATTTTCTAGGAGGCATTGCGGCGATCCATCTATAAGAAAAACAAAATGCGAATGCGAATGCGCAAAAATGAACGATCGAGGTGTTAAACTTCAAAATGACTGCCGATCGAGCGACGCCTTCCGAACCATTCCTAGATGCATTCCCAGCTTGCATGCGTATGATCATCAACCGTTCGGGATTCAGGTTGGGATTAACTCGCAATTGCGAGGCGGTTTGTTTTTACGAGCAGTTTAATGACGATCATCTGGCGATTCGCATTAAGAGGAGAGGATTGTTGGTAGAGGATGGGCATTATTTGTGCCGTAAAGCGGGGTAACATCGATCGTTGTGGGTTGCGTTTGATGCGTAGAATACTTTCTATGAAATAGATCAATAATAATCTCAATCTCTGTATTGAACTAATTAACTTTTTTTTTTTAATCTAGTTCATATGTTTGGGAGGTAATTGCGTAAACTTTACGGAGCATGTTAAATTTTAACAATTCCTGAAGACAAAACATAGGTATTCGGTATTTGCATAAAATTATCGAACTTTGCGCTTAACTCCGTCCATAAGGGTTTGTACAGACTCTTCAGAAATCGTAGAAGCCGTCTTTGTCCAAATTTGCTGGAAGTGTTTGATGTCTTTGATTCCTTGCTTCTTTCCAGAAAGCTTCCGCTTCATCAGAGACCAATATCTCTCGACTGGTCGTAGCTCTGGCCAATTCGGCGGGTTTGAGGTTTTTGGTACAATGTTCACTTGATTTGCTTGGTACCACTCCATCACAGTTTTAGCATAGTGGCATGATGCCAAATCGGGCCAGAACAAAGGTTTTTTCTTTGTGACTTTTGATGAAGAGTAGCAATCGCTTCTGCAGACACTCTTTCTGATAGATCTCCTTGTTGATTGTGCCTGAAGTGACGAAAGATTTACTCTTTTTACCACACGTGCAAATTGATTGCCACACAAGGTATTTTTTGGGAAATTTCGATGCCTTCTTTGTTCTGAAATGCTCAGCTGTAGCAATTCTGTCCATAGCAGAATACAAAGCCAGCCCTGGAAGCTGCTTGAAATCCTCCAGGACATAAGTTTCATCGTTCATAACAACGCATGAAAACTTCGTCAAATATTCGCAGTACAAACGTCGAGCCCGTGATTTTGCTGCCAAGTTCTGTTTTTCGTTGCGATTTGGAACTGTTTTTACTTCAAACGACTTAAGTCCCAAACGTTGCACAGTGGGCAAGAATTGATGAAAACTAAGGAAAAAATCTGTAACTTTTGTCGCTTTTAAGCGCGGCTTATAAACAAGGCCATTTCCGCTTGAAAATTGTCTGGGAAATCGAATTTAACTGGTTTCAATTACCACACGGATATGGTTGTGGAGTTATAGAGATTATTTTACCCCACTTCCCCTAGTATTCTTGAATAGTTTATAGATATCTTTGCTACGAGTTGCTCAAAATCAACAAAATAGTGCTAATCCCATGTGAAATTTTTTGAAAAATCGAATAGAAGTTATCTCACCTACTGCACGGCTCTATGAACAAAGATTTGGCTGGTTTTACCCCACTTCCCCTTATATTATTGAATAATTTATAGATATCTTTGCTCGGAGTGTCTTAAGATCAACAAAATAGAACTAGTCCTATGTGAAATTTCCTAGAAAATTGAATACAGTTTGATTCAACCACCGCACGGCTCTGTGAACGAAGATATGGCTGGTTTTGCCTCACTTCCCCTAGTATTCTTGAATAGTTTATAGATATCTTTGCTCGGAGTGTCTTAAGATCAACAAAATAGAACTAGTCCTATGTGAAATTTCCTAGAAAATTGAATACAGGTTGGTTCAACCACCGCACGGCTCTGTGAACGAAGATATGGCTGGTTTTGCCTCACTTCCCCTAGTATTCTTGAATAGTTTATAGATATCTTTGCTCGGAGTGTCTTAAGATCAACAAAATAGAACTAGTCCTATGTGAAATTTCCTAGAAAATTGAATACAGGTTGGTTCAACCACCGCACGGCTCTGTGAACGAAGATATGGCTGGTTTTGCCTCACTTCCCCTAGTATTCTTGAATAGTTTATAGATATCTTTGCTCGGAGTGTCTTAAGATCAACAAAATAGAACTAGTCCTATGTGAAATTTCCTAGAAAATTGAATACAGTTTGATTCAACCACCGCACGGCTCTGTGAACGAAGATATGGCTGGTTTTGCCTCACTTCCCCTAGTATTCTTGAATAGTTTATAGATATCTTTGCTCGGAGTGTCTTAAGATCAACAAAATAGAACTAGTCCTATGTGAAATTTCCTAGAAAATTGAATACAGGTTGGTTCAACCACCGCACGGCTCTGTGAACGAAGATATGGCTGGTTTTGCCTCACTTCCCCTAGTATTCTTGAATAGTTTATAGATATCTTTGCTCGGGGTGTCTCAAGATCAACAAAATAGGACTAATCCTATGTAAAATTTCCTGGAAAATCGAATAAAGGTTGTTTTAACTACCGCACGGCTCTGTGAACGAAGATATGGCTGGTTTTGCCCCACTTCCCCTTGTATTCTTGAATAGTTTATCTTTGCTTTCACAATTAGCTTATAGCTTGCTCTCAACTCAGTGTTCAATAAATGCGCTTTCACAGATATTAACTGAGAGCTTGTGAAGCCAAGTGCCATTTTTGCATTAGTATGATTGTGTGGCAAGTACAATCATACAATTCTTGCACAGTTGGCAAGAACTGATGAAAACTAAAGAAAAAATCTGTAACTTTTAGCGCTTTTAAGCGCGGCTTATAAACAAGGCAATTTCCGCTTGGAAATTGTCTGGGAAATCAAATGAAACTGGTTTCAATCACCGCACGGATATGGTTGTGGAGTTATAGAGCTTATTTTACCCCACTTCCTCTTATATTCTTGAATAATTTATAGATATCTTTGCACTGAGTCACTCAAGATCAACAAAATAGTGCTAATCCCAATGCAAATTCAAGATGAGATGTGCGGCTTTGAGCGCACGGCAAAACAAGGGTTCCCGGGAGTACAGACTGCACTTTCACGTCTCTTTGAAATTTCATGTGCTGTCTCGTAGCAGCCTGTACTGCACTCAAAGAGATTAGAGTTGCATCTTATCCCTGGTAGGCACTCCCACAAGTTATGGTTCTAGGGACGCATTTTCCTCGTATTCCGGTCTAGCTTATATCATAGCAGTTCGATTGAATTTAGATCCGGTGATTGTGCCGGCCAATCCATGTCAGATAACGTACCTTTTTGGTCCAAGTCTTGAACAAACCCTGACTAAAATATGTAGTGAGTCATCCTTGAATCACTTGAATATGAATTAAGCCAACCTTGAATCACTTGAATATGAGGTGAACTAGACCTGAACCCCTTAACTATGAAGTGAACCAGACTTCGAATGTGTTGTGATTCCTGAATCACTTGAATATAAAGTGAGTCCGTCCTGAATTACTTGAATATGAATAAAATTAGGCCCGAATCACTTGAATGTGAAGTGAATCAGCCTTGAATCACTTGAATATGAAGTGAGTCAGCCTTGAATCACTTGAATATGAAGTGAATCAGGCCTGAATCACTTGAATATGAAGTGAATCAGACCTGAATCACTTGAATATGAAGTGAATCAGCCTTGAATGACATAAATATGAAATTAATAAGATCATAACCACATGAATATTAAGTGAACCCGACCTAAATCACTTGAATTTGTGACGAATCAATCCTAAATCACTAGAGAGTTCTGCATCACTTGAATATGAGGTTAATCTGACCTGAATCACTTAAATATGAGGTGAAGGACTTGAGTATGAAGTGAATCAGGCCTGAATAACTTGTACATTAAGTGATTCAGCCTTGAATGACATGAATATGAAATGAATAAGACCTTAATCTAATAAGTATGATGTGAACTGGACCTTAACCACTTGAATTTGTGGTTAGTCAGTCCTCACTGAATTTGAGACGAGTCAGTTCTGCATCACTTGAAGATAAAGTGGATCTGACTTAAACCACTTGAATATGAAGTAAATCAGGCCTGAATCACTTAAATATTATGTGATTTAGGACTGAATCACTTAAATATGAAATAAATCAGCCTTGAATCACCTGAATATGAAATAAATAAGACCCTTGTCACACTAATTTGAAGTGAATTACACTGCATGTATTGTGAGTCAGTCCTGAATTTCTTGAATTTGAGGTGAGTCCTTTATGAATAACTTGAATATGCATAAAATCTGGCCTGAATCACTTGAATGTGTGATGTGTCTTCCCTAAATCACATGAATTTGAGGTAAGTCAGTCTTGCATCACTGAAAAGTGAATAAGACCTTAATCACTTGAATATGAAGTGAACCAGACCTTAATCACTTGAATGTGTTGTGAGCTAGTCCTGAGTTATTTGAATTTGAGGTGAATTAATCCGGAATCACTTGAATATTAAGGGAATCAGACTTGAATACGAAATGAATCAGGCCCAAATAACCCAATTAAATGTATAAATACTTGAATGAGAAGTCAGTCAGTCCTAAATCAATTGAATTTGAGGTGAGTCAGTCCTGAATCACTTAAATAGGAAGTGAATCAGGCCCAAATAACCTCTTCTGAAAAACTTTCCCGAAGAATCGAATTTTCTATCTAATCAGAATCACGAGATAGAGCATGTTGCAAATGTTTAATTTTGCATGCTCACTGGCGCCATGTCGCGGGGGAATTCCAAACAAAACGGTCCACCTACCGGATGCCTTTGACCATATGAATATTTTTGTCGAAGACCACATTCGATCTTATCAGAATCACGCGGTAGAACAAATTTTGAAATGCACAATGCTGCATGCTCACTAGCACCACGTAGCGGTGGAATTCTACGCCAAACTCTTCACTATTCGGATGCTCTTGACCTTCTGAACAACATTTCAGGAGACTTGAACTTTCTATCTTATCAGAATTATGTACGAGATAGAACAGGTAGAATTCCAAACAAAACGTTCAATTTTTTTTAATGTCCTTGACTTGCTGAACAACTTTGCCGAAGACCTGAACTTTCCATCTTATCAGAATGACGAGACAGAACAAGTTGAAAATACTCAATTTTGCATACTCACTAGCGCCGCGTAGCGGTAGAATTCCAAAAAAAATGGTCAATTTATCAAATGTTCTCAACTTTTTGAAGTTTGCAGATATTAAGTGTCTCGAGGTATAGTATCATGGATGTACCTGTATTTAGGTGATGCTAAACTTTCCGAGGTGATGCAATATTCAACAAACAGAACGAAGATAGAATTCAATGCCCTCGTCGAGCAGCAAAAACTTCTTGAGAAGCAATTACATGCCAATATAGAGGTAATGCATCGATTTGCACTACATCAAGAAAAGCCGAGCATGGTCCAGGAAGCAATTAAAGGCCTAGAAATGATGCTCACAAGCATTAAACATGATCTGGCCTTAATAAATAAAAGCAGTAGTCTATCTGGCAGTGTCGTTGCCATTAAAAATCATGTTAATTCGTTATTTGACACGACGATGTCAGCAACGAAGGAAAATGTGCATACATCGTTAAAAGCGTTAACGTCAGAATTATCAACTGACCTGCGCAATATTAACAACGAAATAAGCCAACTTAATCAACTGTCTTTAGATACAGCGGCTAGCTGAAATATGCATGCAAATCTTGCTTGGGTTGATATTATAGACGAATCAAAACTTGGGAAAAGTTGGGCCCGGGGGGGGGGGGGGCGGGGGGGGGGGGGGGGGGGGGGAGGGGACGCGAAACAAAAAATTGCCGACAAAGCGGCGAAACGCAGAAAGCAACAAAAAATAACCAAAATCAACTACAACTCTAGCAAACATAATCCTTGCGTGAACAACGCTCACTTCAACGCCAACAACATAAATCGAAACAACACGTTGGAAAGACCCATCAATGCTTATGATTCCAACAGCGCCAACTACAACAACTCTAGTTATCTCAACTTCAGAAACCAGAACAGTTTTAATAACCTTCCGACTGATCGAGAGCTTCTCGCATCAGCAAGAGATCGTTTCTCCAAACCGCCGGGTAATTATGTACCACAGATTCAATTTCAAAAAGGGGAAACTTTAAATCCGTACCCAACGAGCGTCCCTTCAAACTTATCCTGTATGGCCCATGGGAGCTCATCGACATCGTGTGAGGCGTGCACAAGCAGACATACGTGTTTTCGTCGAAACTGACGCCCTCTTAAGAGGAAGACTTCATAGATTTGACGCACTTGTTTGAGGAAGCTGATCCACATGAGGTAATTCCTCATTCTTCAAGTGAGTCTTGTGAGAATAATAAAATAGAATTAACTTGAAACAATAGTTTATTGTGCAACATTTTAATCGTATGCGCAGTGCACAAAAAATTAACGAAGTTCGAAATAAAATTAACGGTTGTTTATACGATATCATATTAGGAACTGAAACAAGTTGGTCTGATGAAATCAAAAGTGGGGAAGTTTTCGGTAGCAAATTTAATGTATTTAGATGTGACCGTGACGTGACATTATCAGAGAAAAAATCTGGTGGTGGTGTGCTTATTGCCGTCAATGCAAACCTCCAAGCCGGAATAATCCCTAGAGAAAAACATCAAGAATTTGAAGACGTGTGGGTAAAAGTAATGATAAATGATGAACTTCATCTTTTTGTATCTGTTTACTTTTCTCCACATACGGCTAAAAAAGCTTCATATGACAAATTTTTAAACATCGCGGAATCTAGATTTCAAGTTTTGGAGCCTAAAACCAAGGTTCACATTTATGGAGATTTCAACCAGAAAACAGTTGATTTTATTCAGGATAATGATAAAGAATCTTTACTGCTTCCAATTGTAGGTGAAAATGAAACTTTACAACTTATTTTTGATAAAATCAGCCAACTAGGACTTCATCAAATTAATCATGTTCGGAACCAGCTTGACTGCTATTTAGATTTTGTTTTTACTAATTGTACTGAAGATTTTAGTATTGATGAAGCTTTAGATCCACTATGGAAGAATGAAAAATTTAAACTGCTATCGAATACTCATTATTCTCAGATTCTCAAAGGCAACGTCCAGAGGATGCAGATTACGAACTTGTTTACGATTTCAAACAATTGTAACAATTGATTGTAACAATCTATATGCAATTGTTGACGACTACGTTCCAAAGAAAAAGAAGAGAATACTAACAAGCTATAAACAACCGGTATGGTATACACGTGAAATCAAAAATCTCAAAAACAGGAAACAAAAAGCTCACAAAGCATACACAAAAATCAAAACCAAATTTAGATAAATACATAGATCTGTAGAGCACTTGATGCAGAAATATCATCAGCATATGAAAGGTACAATACAAGAGTAGAAAATAATATAAAATCCGATCCAAAGGCATTCTTTAACTTCACGAAGCAAACAATGAAAACGTGTAACTTTCCATCGCGAATGCAGTTTGAAGAGTTTAATGGTTCTGATAGCGGAGATATTTGTAATCAGTTTGCACGCTTTTTCCAAAATATCTATAAGAAATCCAACGATATTCTTGACCTTAATTATTGTTCCTATCTACCTGAACATCAAAATGACGTATCAGTTGAAAACATCACTGTTCAAGAGATTTTAATGGCACTAAAAGGTCTTGATGCTGGAAAAGGACCTAGTCCTGATGGAATACCTCCAGTACTATTAAAAGAACTATCAACTTCTTTTGTAAAACCCCTGTTTTGGCTCTTTAATCTATCACTTCAATCGGGAGACTTTCCACTATTCTGGAAAAAATCAGTTTTAATACCAGTATTTATATCTGGCAATCGATCAGACATTAAAAATTATAGAGGAATTGCAATCATTTCAAGTATTCCCAAAACGTTTGAAGCGATTGTAAATCAAAAATTATTCAACCAGGTAAAAAATCGGATCCCAAATAATCAACATGGTTTTTTCAAAGGCAGATCAACATCTACTAATCTATTGGAATTTGTAGAATTGTCTTTAGGTGCAATGGATAGAGGAAATTTTGTGGAAGCTTTATATACTGACTTCAGCAAAGCGTTTTTGATAGAGTTGACATTCCATTGCTACTATTAAAATGGATCGAATCTTATTTGACAAATAGAACACAGGTGGTACGTTTCAAAGGAAAGATCTCTAGAGCAGTTAATGTCACCTCAGGAGTTCCACAGGGATCTCATTTAGGTCCTCTTTTGTTTATTCTTTTTGTTAATGATGTTAATCTTGTGTTAAATCATCTTAACGTTATTATCTATGCTGATGATATGAAACTGTATATGGAAATCTGTAGTAAGTTAGATTTGCAACATTTTCAGAGCAAAACTTACTGATCATGATTTCACGTGTACTCTAGGAAATCAGTTAGTTGAAAGATGCAACAAAATTAGAGACTTAGAAGTGATTCTTGATTGAAAATTGACCTTTGTAGATCATTTTAATGCAACAATTCTCAAAGTAAATAATATGTTAGGATTCAAAAAAAGGTTCAGTTATCATTTTAAGGATCCATACACTATCAAAACACTTTATGTAACGTACGTAAGATCCATTCTCGAATATTGCTTTGTTGTTTGGGCTCCATACCAAGAAACATACATTAGTCGTATAGAATCTGTACAAAAACAATTTTTGTTATTTGCTCTTAAAAAACTAGGCTGAAATTCATTTCCTATTCCTTCGTATGAGTCTCGTTGCATGTTAATTGATATTGATTCACTGAAGAAAAGACGAGAAATTTCTATGATCTCTTATGTTAATAATGTTATCTCGCAGAATATCAACATCAGAATGATGAACATCTATAATGAATATTGTGAAATAATTGATTTTACTATGCCTAAGCCGGCAATAAGAAAAATTTTGACTGCAAGAGTTGTACCCCGTAGATACTAACTTTAAATAAATGTAAATGTATATGTAGTCTACAATGATGATTGACGAAAATAAATAAATAAATACTTTTCCAAGCGAGTCCGTACTTGTGACTGGTAGTGTACCTAACCTAATTATTCTGTTGCAGCGGGTGCTACGCTGCGTCGGCTTTGTTGTCCTTTAGGTACTAAGGCTGTGTTCCAATTCGCGAATTAAACTTGACAGAAGGAAAATAATCGAATAATCGATTAAACTACCTGTGTTATTGATCAACAAACTGTCGATAAGGTGTCTGTCAACATTGATTAGCCGTCTGTCAGAAATAAGTCAGCTCGAGTAGCAGACTTAATCCCATCTGTCAAGTTTAAGTGAAAATTAAAATTTATTCACGAATTGGAACACATCCTGAGTTAAAGATCCTGGTGGTTACCCTGGTCTTTGTTCATTAGATTTGTGTTCTGTTGTTTGTTGATTTCTAAGATTTATACGACGTCTAGTTTCCAGGGTATGGAGGTAGTGCGTAAGATTGTGATATCATTCGTCATTATGTCATGATTTTCCGTGAAGATGTGTCACATGTTTGTTTTGTAACATGAAGAACTAAAGGTTGTACGGAATCAAATTGCACCACTTTTAAATGGCTGTATCGTTTTGCCCGTTGGGTATTTTCTATTGAAATTTTGGGTGGAATTAGTTCAATTTGTATTTACGCTGTGTATTTACGCTGTGTAAGTTTCACTAGCAGATGTGCAATCGTTGCGAAGATGGAGTCGGAGGAGTGGAGTTGACCATCGATCGGTGCAAAAATGGATCTCCGTATGGTGTTAAGGATCACAAGCGGGTAGTTCAAGCTTTCAAGAGGAATCCCAACAGTTCAGTTCGAGATGTGGTGAAGAAACTGAATCTAACCAAAACTTTCGTGCAAGATGCAAATAAAACATGAAGGGCTACACAGGTACAAAGTCCAAAAGGCTCCTCATCGCGATGAACGGCAGAATACAGTAGGTAAAACACGTGCACGGAAGCTCTACACCCAGATGTTGACGAAACCACATTGCCTCGTTATGGATGATGAGACGTATGTAAAAGCAGACTTCCGGCAGCTTCCGGGGCTCCAGTTTTTCACTGCTCATCATAAATTCGATGTCCCTGAAGACGTTTGAAAGCAGAAGATGTCAAAGTTTGCCAAAAAATATATGATTTGGCAAGCAATTTGCTCGTGTGGAAAGCGGAGCACCCCATTCGTGACAACTGGAACGGTCAATGGGCAGGTGTACCTAAAGGAATGCCTCCAAATGCGTCTACTTCCTCTTCTGAGGTCACACGATGGTCCTACGATTTTCTGGCCGGATTTAGCCTCGTGCCATTACTTGAAAGAGGTTTTGGAGTGGTACAACATCTCACCCCCCCGAATGCACCGGAACTGGGGTCAACTGAAAAGTATTGGGCCATCATGAAGCAGGCACTTCGGAAGCATCCTAAGGAAGTGAAATCGGAGGAGGATATGAAGAAAAAATTGATTGCCACGCAAATCAAAAGTTGATCCAAATGTTGTACAGGACGTTATGATTAGTGTAAAGAAGATAATTCGTGCATTTAGATATGGAATTGACATTGAATAAAACAAACATGGGAAAATATTCATAACATGTTTCATATTACTCCCTGAAAGTTAGAAGATTATTTGTTGTACGGGCGAATTTTGCCGAATATTTGTGTGTGTCGCAATTTGATTCCGCACACCCTTTATTGCAGCTGGAACTAAGGAATTGAATTCGGGGTGAGATCCAGTCGGATAAATGATCATTCTGGGAAATGGTCATTCAGGTTAATGTCTTAGAGTCCCTTACGTGTACATCGTATTGAACAGAACTTCGATCTTACTTTTTTCACTATGTGGCGAACCCCACCACATCGATCGCAAAACCGATGATCGCCTATTGTTATTGATCTCTCCACCCATATATTTAGTCTAGCAATCCCATACGTCACACAGAACATGCCGAGCGAGGAGTGGTAGAGTTGGTGGAGGCACGGCGATGAAAGACTGGTCCGTCTGCGCGTTGGAACGCGCGTCGTGTTGTCATTACTTGTCGTGTAACGTTCCCACCTAAGCGCTCTTTTGTCTAGTCGTCGTCGACGTCGTCGTTGTCGTGTTGTACCCCCTCTTCGTCCGGCATCCATCGACGTCCATCCGAGTTCACGTGCATCGCTATTAGCAATGCTGTCAGATTAATTGTTGTTTATTGCATTTTTGTCGCATTGATTGTGTTTTTATGGCATCCCTCCTCCGGTCTAGGCGAGCGAGTCTATGTCCTATTGCTGGTAAGAAGCGCAGAAGTCCGACGAGCAACGGGGATGTGTGTTGTAGATGTGTTTAATTGTTCAGCATGTCTTCACCACCGTCGTCGTCGTCGTCGCGTTCGATTCCCGGAGACTGTTTGGCGTGGTCAACTGAGGTTCTCCGCGACTGTGAGCGAGCGTGCTCGATAGAGGGTGGTAGTTGACAGAATTATGATCTGCTGGACTCACCCGGGACAGATTTATGCGCTCCACAGGGCTGGGATGCGGGCTGCTCGTTTGTCTGCGGGGGAATTTGTAATTGAATTGGAATAACAAATATACAACGGAACGGAGGAATAAATTAAGCCATGGAGGCAACTCCGCGACGCACAGCAACCGTGGAGACAAACGGGGAGGGCCGATTTGTACGGATGCAAATCGCTGCTGCCTGCATTCGGTGGGTTTTTCCCTCGCAGAAAAACAAGGAAAGACGGAAATGGTCAGCGGGATTAGTGTCGGTTTGATTGATTTTCGATCTTGCGTGGACACTGGATTCATTTGTTTTGTTTGCATATTTTTCCAATTTTCTTGGTCAATAGTGATCGTAAGGACTTGGTTCTGTTGCCCATCTTTAGGAACTAATTGCATTAAATTTTGATATTGTTTGAGGGCATTCTAAGGACAAGGCATTAAGATATATCCACAAAAGTGAGCAGTTTTATGGTTACTAATGAACCTTGAAATAGTTCTAACCCCAATAAAGCTACTGCTGAATTACCACCCCCGTAGCCGAAACCTTGGCCGTGTTTGCCCTTAATTGACGAATAACATAAATCATCATCTAATTCGCCGAAAGCTCTCATTATCCTTCAACCAATAACTGGTATTACGAGCGCAAACCTACCATATCACGGCATCCAGAGGGCGCTCCACCCCAATCGAAATCGAAAACATCTTGATTAGACCGTCTTGGCCGTGCCAGCCAGTATCGTGCAAACCAGAACAAAGCCGCCATAAAGTTCGATGATAAATTTATTAAACCTTTCCACCCCCCTCTCTCTCCCTCACACTCACTACAACCCAGCTGCTATCTCAATAATACGAGAGACCGTCTCGCTAATGGGCCAATAAATTCACTTCATCAGTTAACCCCCCCGCCTAGCTTCGTCCACGACGCGATACAGATGCACCGAGATAACATTACAGAAAAGCTTTGGGACTATCGAATATCGCTCGATTGCGCTCGCTTGGCATCGATCGTGTGTCGGAACTGCAACTGCAGTTGCACCATAACCACAAAGCACGCGCAAATTATTCCGCCAGTGAGATTAAACTTTAGGAACAATCGTTAGGAAAAGTGGTAATTTTGCATAGCCGCTAAACGCGAGGAGTTGCCGGGCGCCGGCCAGCTGGAAGAACTTGTTGTTCTCAGTCTCGAGCCTTGTGAGCGATTGAGAGATCATAACATATTTCAGTCGTCCTTCAGCGTGTTATTAGGTACCACTTAGCCATCCATTCGCTACTATCCAATCGATGATCTGGATTAAAGTGTACCTGAAGAATCTGCATCCATTGCAGTGCGGGGGAAGGGCGCTTTTCAAGGGCTCTAATAGGGCAATAAAAATGAACTGTTGTTAGTTGAATAATTGCACGAAATGATATACGTTGGGAAGCCTTCGAGCCACGGGGAAAAGGGCGTGTGGAGTTGACATTTCTGTGCGTTTCTATACCGATCAGAATGTAAGCCGGAATGAGAATGTACTTGTTGATGAACGTTACAATTAACAGCCATTTAAGTCCTTAGCGTTATGGAAGGGTGAGTTGTAAATAAGGGCATATTGAATTCACTGTAGCTTGAGTTGAGAGAAATATTAATTATGGACGATGAAATAATGGATGTTGGCTCTTTCATTGCTGCTCCTCTGTTTTGAACATATAATTATTGTAGGAGATCCTCCGAGGTTCACCCGAAAAAGTTCTCAACTGCTGGACGTTGGGAAGGATTGCGATCTTTGTTTATCTTCAGCTGGTTGATCTCCTCCAGTGTTATCTCTTGGCATAATGCACCGAAGCCAGATCCGGCTATAATACCACATCCATTTCTTGAATTAGGTGGTAACTTCCGGCAGGCTCTTCGTTGTTCTTGAAGCAAAGGACAACGATTTGGACATTCCCTTCTTGCTGGTCGTCTGCCACGTCAACGCTCGTTGGTGGAAATGTGGATTAGTGGAATGTTTCTTGCTAGGGAACGTTAAGAACCCGGACTCCTGCCAGTCGTTGCAGTCGAGCGTCAAGGTGACACACCATTATGCCCACGACGTCGCGCTTTGCCGGAAAGAGGTTTTCACCAGCACCTTCAACTGCTCCTTCCGGGCGGTTGCCTGCTGCTCAGACACCGCCGGTTTCGACTGATGGTTCCACATAACAAAGCCAATCTTGCCCAGATACTTCTTCACCGTTTG
Source organism: Aedes koreicus (assembly GCA_024533555.2). Lineage (NCBI taxonomy): Eukaryota > Metazoa > Arthropoda > Insecta > Diptera > Culicidae > Aedes > Aedes koreicus. The sequence goes on from JAHHFK020006014.1 coordinate 65,192, forward strand.
GCTGGATCCACCAACCTCTTGGCCCAAGGCGGGGAACGATGAGGTCACCGTGCCCTCGGTCTTCCTTTTCTACTTTTGCTTCATTTTACGGTCGGGCGGTTGGAACCAGGCTTCCGTTCGACGCTCTTGCCGTTTTTTTCAGAAGATGGACACAGAGTACCTCACGATGTGGAAACTTCTTCGCTGCGAGTTGGAGCTACAAGCAAACCATCGGAGGTAGTTGCTTAACTGTTTTCGCCATGGTTGCTGCAAAACAACAGAAAATGTTGTTGTTGTTGTTGTTGTTGGATTTTGTTGGTTTTGGTGGGGTCGTTGCTGCCCTCTGATATTTTTCAACGTATGGTATTTATGGCTTCAGTCGAGCCAATTTAACAAATTTGACTATCTCCTTAAGTTTGTCTTCATCTTGGTCTCCTATTAGATCTTTCAAGTTTCGATACTGATCCCAGTCAAAATGGTTTCTTAAGTGTGCATATTTGATGCACCAAAGCAGTGCGTGTTCCGTAGTGTCCAGTTCCTCACATAGGTCACATTCTTCGACGTCTTTTATTCCTAGTTTTGCTAACCAAAAATTAGAATAGTCGAGACCAGACATGATTCGGTTTAGAAGTCTTATTTCCTCTCCGTTCATTTGTTTTTGATTCCAGTACCAAGTTTTTTTCCGGAAAGTGTTGTATCTATATATATAAAAATGGATTTCTGTCTCTCTGTCTGACCCTAATAGGCTCGGAGACTACTGAACCGATCAGCGTGAAAATGTGTATGCAGGGGTTTTTGAGGCTGGGGAAGGTTCTTAAGATAGTAAGAGACCCCTCCCTTCTCTGAAAGGGGGGGCTCCCATACAAATGAAACAGAATTTTCTGCATATCTCAAGAAATAATCAAGCAAATGGAACCAAATTTGGCATATGGGGTTTTCTGGTGGCGAAAATTGTTTCTATGGTGGTTTGAGACCCCTCCCTTCTCATAGAAAGGGTGCTGTCATACAAATGAAACTGAAATTTCTTCATAACTCTAGATCTAATAAAGCAAATGTAACCAAATTTGGCTTGCGGTGATTTTAAAGGCAATACATGTTTCTACGGTAGTTCGAGACCCCTCCCCTCTCTCTGGTAAGGGGGGGGCGGTACCCCCATACAAATGAAACACAAGTTTCTGCATAACTCGAGAACTTATCAAGTAAATGGAACCAAATTTGGCAGGTAGAGGTTTTAGAAGGCAAAAAATGTTCTAAGGTAACTCAAGACCCCTCCGCCCTCTGTAAGAGGGGGGCTCTCATACTAATGAAACACAAATTTGTGCATAACTCAAGAACTAATCAAGCATATGGAACCAAATTTGGCATGTGGAGGTTTTTGGAGGAGAGAAATGTTTCTATGGAAGTTTGAGACTCCTCCGCCATCTGGAAGGGGGAGGGAGGGGTGTTTCTAAACAAATCCAACACAAATTTCTGCATAACTCGAGAACTAATCAAGTAAATGGAACCACATTTGGCAGGTGGAGGTTTATGAAGGTAAGAAATGTTTCTAAGTTGACTCAAGCCCCTCCCTTCTCTGCAAGGAAGGCACAGGTAAATTTCCGACCGCGAGCCTATCCACTTGACTCGACGGGTCCATGGGTAGTCTACTTTCAGCCCAAAATTAAACCTCTGAATATCTACCAAATATCTACTGATTTGACAAAACGATTCTCAGCCGTGACAGAGATAACAAAAGTACGATTTAATAAACTTCGTGTTGTTGTCTCTAACTTGAAGCAAGCTAATGAGATTGCTGTCTCCCAGCACTTTACACTGGAATATCGTGTGTATATCCCAGCTCATGATGTGGAGATTGAAGGAGTGGTCGACGAGGCGAGTCTAAGCCCTGAAATCTTGAAAAGAATGATTCAAAAATAATCTGCTTCCTCCGGTACAGATACTGAATGTGAAAAGATTTGAAAAAGTATCGCATAGCAAGGGTAAAAAAAAAGTAACCCCACTGACTCGTTTCGGGTGACCTTTTCTGGTTCTGCCCTTCCTCACTTCATTCAGCTGGGAAAGCTTCGGCTACCTGTGCGGTTGTTTGTACTTCGGGTAATGATGTGCCAAAATTGCAAGCAGATGGAACATACGGCCTCTCACTGCGGCAAACTGCTGCTCCAACTGCGGGGACAAACATGAGGATGGCGCCTACGCAGACAGCACACCAAAATGCGCTTTCTGCAAGGGCTCTCCTCCTCATGCTCTCTCGTCGTGCCCGGCGTTCAAACAACGCGGGGAAAAATTAGAACGCTCGCTTAAACAACGTTTTAGGCAATCTTTCGCCGAAATGGTGAAAAAAGCCTCCCCATCACCCGATGCCAATACAAATCCCTTTGCTCCTCTGTCAGATGACGAGTCTGACTTTGATTTGGCTGAAGAGGGAACATCAGTCAGCTTTCCGGAAGGTGCTTCACGGAAGCAAAGACGCGTCCGCCCACGGAAAATTACTGAACAGGAGACCAAAATCAGCTTGCCAATTTCAAGAAAAAATGGAAAAAAGGAAAATCCAATTCCACCTGGTTTTCTACACCCATTACACTAACTACACCCAGGACTTTCCATCTCTTCCGGGGACATCCAAAACCCCTGATGCCTCGATTTTAAGAACAGAAGCCCTTTCCTCTACTGGGCTGTTTTGATGACATTGTCGTAGGTATTCTCAAGTACCTCGAAATTTCTGACCCTCTTAAGAGCATTGTTTTGGCAATGCTTCCCACAGTGAAAACTTTTTTGAAGCAATTGACATCAAAATGGCCCCTCCTTGCAGCTATCAGTTCCTTCGATGGATAATTTTCCAAACGAGGTCGGGTATTTGATCACTGTTCTGCAGTGGAATTGTCGAAGTCTTATTCCTAATTTGCTTTCCACAGATATTCAGATAGCTTTTGCTAAAAAAGAGCAAATGGCTTCTGTATTCTTGGATATCAACTGGGCTTTTGATTCAGTATCTGTTGAAATTCTTTCAGATAAACTCCACGCTTGTGGCTTTTCTCCAATTATGAATAACTTTTTGTACAATTTTCTGTCAGAGAAACATATGAGATTTTCTCATGGAACCTCTACAGCTTCTCGATTTAGATCTCCCTCAGGAATCATGTTTTAGCCCTCTTTTGCATAATGCCTGGGACAGACATACAACATTCAGCGTTGTATTCCTTTAGTCTAGTACGTGTTTTTTGTTACTGGATTAAAGTATTTGACACTTCGTACAACGGTCAGCGTTGTACGTCTGTCATAAGTATAATTTTTATGTCAAATACATTGACGGTTGTCTAAGTGACAACTGTACGTTGAGACAACTTGACGGCGTAGTGTCTGTCACGGGACCCAATGGGGTCGATCTGCAAGGACCCTTACAGAATACCTTAGACAATTTGTCTACTTGGGCTCTAGAGCTAGGTATCGAATTCTCTACTGAGAAAACTGAGTTGGTAGCATTTTCTAGGAAGCATAACCCAGCACAACCGAAGCTTCAAATTTGGGGTACACCGATAACTCATTCCATGTCCTTTAAATATCTTGGGGTCTGGTTCGATTCTAAGTGCACCTGGAGATCCCATATTGAGTATCTGAAGCGAAAGTGCCAGCAGAGGGTCAATTTTCTCTGCACAATTACCGGGACCTGGTGGGGAGCTCATCCACAAGATCTTCTAACGTTGTACCGGACAATGATTTTGTCGGTTATGGAATACGGTAGTTTTTGTTTTCAGTCAGCAGCTCGTTCACACATTATCAAACTGGAACGTATTCAGTATCGGTGTCTTCGTATCGCGTTAGGTTGCATGCACTCGACTCATACGATGAATTTGAAAGTGCTGGCTGGCATGTTGCCACTCTCGGACCGGTTTTCAGAATTGTCTCTCCGGCTCCTCACCAGGTGTGAAGTTATGAACCCTCAGGTGATCGAACACTTTGAAAAGCTTCTCGAGTTGAATCCTCAAACTCGCTTGGGTTGTTCGAAATGATGACGTAAGACTACGATACCAAATGTAAGCCATTTAGATGGTACAATGCAATGTTCTTTGCATAACCCCTTTCAGGTCTAATTTATTCAAGAAATTTGGTGAATTCTGATTGGTTTGGTGCTCAATAACATTAAATGATTGATAAAAGTAGGAAATATATTTTTGAGATGTGATGGGTCGTCCAAACTGCCCAAGAGTTCAGAACTTAAGATCTACAGTTGTAACAGTAGCTTGATCCGCGATTCAATGTTATGATATGTATTTAAACATATTCAATGAACGTCCTGGAAGACCAACTGACATTATGAGATAATATTGGGATATTCTATGCCAAACAAACTACCTTAACTTTGTATAGCCAATAAATCTGTTGTAACAATTGTAGACCTTAAGTTTTGAAGCATTGTTTGAATGACCTGAAACTAACAAGGTTATCATATGATGCTACGGTTACTACCGTATGTCTTAAGTTCGGAACTCAAGGTCAGTTTTTATGAACCTGAACATCCCGAGATAATCTGATAATGACTGGTGAGCGTACAGAAGCTTCACTAATTTTGTTTGAATGCATTTAGTCACCTATCATAGATTATAAAGCTAACTTTACGACTATAGATCCTAAATTCTGAACTGAAAGGCAGTTTTGATGACCTAGAACATCCCAAGATATCCCGTTATATCGGTTGACCTTTCAAAAGACTCTCTTAATTTGGTCAAATACACATTGTTACTTTGTTTAGTCCAAAAAGCTGTAGATTTTATGCTACAATTCAAGACTTAAAATCTACAGCTGTAGTTTTTAGGTTTGGAATTCCAGGAAAGTTTGGATTAACTAGAACACCCGAAGATTATCTGATAATGTCTGTTGTTCTTCCAAAATATTAAATGAATATGTTTCAATACACATCGTAGCTTTGCACAGCCCAGAAAGCTTTTGTTACAACTGTCGGTCCTATGTTCTGATCTCAAGGATAGTTTGAATGACCTAGAACAAGTCATTTTGCATTATAATGTTTTTTGACTTTAAGAATGTTAATTGAAAATGTTTGAATATTTATTGTAACTTTGTGTTGACTAAAATGCACTGTTACAACTGTAAATCTTAACTTCTGAACGCCAAGACAGTTTGGATGACCAAGATCATCTCAAGATTATCTTCTTGTGTATTTTTACGTTCGAAAATATTCACTGAAAATACTTGAATACGTGACGTAACTTTGAATGGCCCAAAAAACTACTGTTACTACCACAAAATCCAAGTTCTGAACTCCTGGATGGTTTGGATTGCCTAGAGGATCTCAAAGTTATAAAATAATTACTGTTGACCTTCCAAAAGATTCATTGAATATATTTGAATACATGTGGTCACCATATATAGCTCAAAAAACTACTGTTACAACTGTACATCTTATGTTTTGAACTTAAGGACAGTTTAGAGATTCTCGAATATCCCAAGATTGTTGTATTATGGATGCCGGCCTTCCACACTATTCAATCAATATGGTTAAATACATATCGCCCTTTGCATACTCCAAACACCTACTGTTACTGTAGATCTTATGTTTTAAACTCAAGGGCAGTTGGGAGGACCTAAATCATCCCCGTTTATGTCATAATGTTTTTTTTTCGTTCGATGGTATGGTGAATATGGTTGAATTCGTAGCGTAGCTTTGTATAGCCCAAAGAGCTTTAGTTACTACTGTAGATCTTCAATTCTTAACTCAAGGACAATTTGGATGACCTAGAACATCATAAAGTTATCAAATAATGACTGTTGACTTTCCGAAAAGTTCCTTCAATTTAACTTTATATAGCCCTTAAAGCTACTGTTACAACTGTAGATCTGTAGTTTTGAACTCAAGTATATTTTGGATGACCCAGAAAGATACAAAAATATTTAACGTTTATCAACGACAATTTAATAATACGTATGCATACGTACAATATTCTAAAACAACGGTGTACACTATTAATAAGACATTTTGTTTTGTTTTGAACTTTTTCATATTCAGGATGTTCTAGGTCGTCAATTGGCCTTAAACTCATATGTTTTTTTTTATATTTTCCAGATAAAAACAGTGATGGAAAACAAATTTGCCGAAGACAGTGTACACTTTTATTCAGTCTGCGTGATTTTATACAGCCATTATCCTTTTGGGGTCATATATGACCCCTTAGTTTATATACTTTTTATGGCAAGGTTTAACATTTATGAATATTTCAATAGTATGTGGCCCAGAATCAACAATGTTCTGTATTGAAATTGATGCGTTGCATCCTGTGAAAGCTCCAAGTATGTTGTGCAAATCGCCAAGTTACTTCAGTTGATTCAGGTCAACTATGATCTTCTTATTGACAAATTGAACTTGTTAAAATGCTAGTTGCTGACCTTGAGTACAGAGTACAGAATTGAAGAGTATTGGAACCCGTTTTTTTTTACAAAGAAAACAGCTGTAGGTGAGCCTAAATACAGCTCAAAAATGGAATTGATAAGCAAGATATGTCAGAAGTAATTCTAGAACAGGCCATGCTGGAAGGCGTTTCAACCGTACGTAAAGACCCGTCTTTGCAAAACAAGCTGCGGAGGTCGTTGAGAAAAAAAAAATCACTTGATTAAAGGCTTCTTTACCAAAAAAAAAAAAACCCAAAAAGTGATACTGCGCTGCAGTAGTATTCATTTTTCCAAACGGGGGTGATCACTTAGTTCATTATTACTGTACTTATACAACAAATGTTTACAAGATTTAAAAAATTCTAAAATTTGGAAGTCACCATTTGGTCACTATTTGGTCACTATTTTTATTATTTTAGTCACTAAAGTTACTACTATTTATCCATACATCCGCTACCAGCCCCGAAAAACAATCAACAGCGACTATTATATCGGTTCGTTGGATCGTTTGAAGGCCAAAATCGCCCATAAACGGCCTAATTTGAAGAAGAAAAAAGTGCTCTTTCACCAAGACAATACACCGTGTCACAATTCAATAAAAACAACTCCTTTTTTGCCCTAAAAGTCATTTAAACAAAGTTTTCAAATTCAAATTGAAATAAAAAAATTAGAGCAAAACACTAAGTCCCACCCTAAGGACAGTTAGAAAAACTGTTATAAAATGATACGTAGATGTGATGGAAGTTAGTTTTTTTCAGCAAAGTTTCATTAAATTAAATTATCTACAATTCTGTAGGAGCAAAAATTCCTCTAAATCATAAGAACAAAAAGTTGGAATTTTTATTATGAACATAAAAAGACCACGTTTGTCACCACTCAATCCAAAAGATAGATCTTATTTTTGAAATTAAAGCTTCGAAAGACATCATACGTCTACGGTTACTGGTTTTATAGTTATCGATTTTGGTCGCGAAATTTGGCTATTCGTACCATAGTACGGGGTCGAGCTGCCTACATCGCGTTGCTGGGGTTGCCACCTAAGGTCACGCGCTGTATAATTGGCTATACGCGCTGTATAATGGTTTATACTGTTATAGTTGCAGGGTGGTCCTCTAATTCAAATTATGCATTATTAGGAGGGTGACGAATGTCACGAATCAGCGTTTCTTACTCAGCCGCTGGATGCCAGGATAGACGCTGTTTGAGCCGCACCTCCTTGGTGGAGAGACGCTCGGCACGCACCTCCTCAATCTAGCTGTAGTCAGAAGGACAACAGTGCCTAGGCTGCACTACCAGCTAAGTACGCAACCCTTAGCTGGCGGTTTTTGTCATCTCTTGACCCGTGGAAGCATGAGGTAGGAACTTGTGAGAACCAGAGCTCCCAATCAGTTGTCGACTCACCATTTTGCAGTCCAGTTGCTTGTCAGTAAAATTAATGTTCATAAAAACAGAACGATTGGCTTAAACTCAGCAAACGCTTTATTTCTTACAAACTAATATTTTATAATCATGAAATAAAATGTTGAGCTCAATCTTTTCGTCTATTTCTTTTATGACCAGACAGAGACGTTTTTTTAAACCTTCGTAGCTGGCACGCACCGTTTTTTGAGGCATATTGTCCCATATATTGATCAAGAGTTTCTTGAAAGACTCAAAAGTGTAACCTTTTGGGCCCTAAATTTTACTGAGCTTGTTTTCCCATGCAAAGAAAATCAAAGATTTGAAATCTGGCTATGAGGCAGGCCATTCTAGGGATCACTCGATCGAGCTTCCATATATTGTGAAGCCACTGGGATATTATTTGTAGATATTTAACATAGTTGTACCTAACCAGTCATCAGTTGAACACACTTGCGCCGTGTATTTCATTCCACGTAACCCGAAAGATGTCTCAAACTGTGTTGCTTTCAATTAATGAGAAGGGGCAGAATTCTGTTGAAAACAGGGATTTCCGTCTGGAATTTATTTTGAAGCATGGAGTAACCATAGTAAGTGATTCCTAAATTCATGTTCGATGTAGTTAGTAGTGTTGATTTTTGCTTCTGATTCGATGAAAAGTAGTGGAAGCTTGATCTGAAATTCTACCCCATGCCATTATCTCTCGACATATTTTGGAACCGCTGCACGTATCTTTTGGAACATCTAAAAGCTACGCTGCATATAAAAAGTAAAATATATGCAATGATCGTTTCGAATTTTTTAAATTTAGGTTTTCATTTCGATTTTTTTTTCGATTCTCACATATCTAATGATCTGGAGAAGAACCAAAATAAATCAAATTTCCAAAATAGGATATCGTATTTATTTTGGGATACTTTCGAAGTGATAATCATTCATTGGAGTTTAAATTCATCAAGGTTTGCTAGCGACCACTTTCCCTATATTTCGATTTTCATTTCTCCTAATGACCTTATTTCGAGTAGCTTGTCGCATCCTTAATATAATTTTGCCCATGCCGTCTGATCGCTGAAATATCCATTTGACCTGCATGCATTCATTTTCTTCACACTACATCCCATCTCACCAAATGAACTCCAGCCGGGTTCCCCAGTGGTCATCACCTGTTACCAGTCCGTAAATGGCAAAATTTTCGTTTTTTTTTTTGGCAAACGAGGCGTCGAAGCGAGGTCAATCCCATGCACCCCTCCTGCAGTGAGCAGTTAGCTCTCGCCATGTTGCACACCCCTGAAGATAAAGTGTTTCTTACGATCGTGCACGTAAAGTGTCATGTTTATGAAAAGCAATAAAATAATTAACTTCCCGAACTTTGGCCGCGCGGTCCTTCTACGCTGTGCCAACAATAAAACCAACTGAGTTTCAGCCCGTGCGATCGTTATCACGCGCCCTCTTGGCCAACGAACGAGAATCGGATCAATTTTCAGTGGCCTCATCTCCCTTCGACGAACGACGGGACTGCCTGAGCTGGGCACCACAATATGTTTGCCGATTTTATTGTTCTCCGAGGGCGCAGCGCAGTGACTGGTGAGAGCAGATTTCCTCCCGGACCCGCTGCTGGATGCTCCCTTTATTATTCCAGAAGCTGACAACAAGTTGAAATTCCATACTCCACGCCGCGCCGTCCGAAAGTTGCTTTTGTACATCACACCATAAACTGATCGAATTTATGCTGATCGTGTGAAAACGATTTGACAAAGCTTCGGGCCGGGAGATCGAAGATCAAGTGCCACGGTGGAGCGCAGTTCATGGGGGAATTTCGAAATTTGCTCAATTCTTTTGTCCTAATTGAAAGAAGCGGTGGATTTGAACTGGGATAATTACGGGACGGGAAGATTGTTTTTGGGTAACTTCGATGTCAACCTGTTGGGGTCATAAAAAGGGAGATGATTATATTTCAGCCTATTTTATTCGCATGCCTGGCCCGGAGGATGGCGATTGTTTGCAGGAATTAATTGGAGTTGGGAATCAAAGAGGAATTTTTCGGGACCAATTTGTGTGTGTGTGTGTGATTGTGTGTTTGAATAATTCAACAGATCATTTTCAATTTACGGCACAGCTGACGAAGTAGACAATCTGTTTTGTTTACCTTTGATTTTAATAATCAACAAAATGCCTTTGAAAGTGCCTGCCAATAACTTCAAAAAATCAACAAAATTCGATCAGCTCCCAGCAGTAACACTTAATTTATGTGCCAAAAAGTGAAGCTTCCCCTCCAGCCACCAGCACAAACACTCCGCAAAACCCCGCTAATCATCTTTAATGACATTTCCAATCACACTCTTAAATTTTCCTCATTTTCCTTTCGGCCAATTATACAGCGCGTTCAGAAATTAATAGTTCTTTTTATTTTCCGAATTATCACCCCGAAATAATAACTCCAAAGCAACAGACAAACTCCTGTGCTAAAGTTTTCAGTTTTATCGCTTCGAGACGCCCGAATGCAAACACGACAGCACTCCGGGCCAGACAAAGCCCACTTCACCGGAGAGGAGGCAGAGGAGTCCAAGGGTGTGAGCTGGGAACTATAAACAACCAGAGCATCAGGAAAACATCTCAAAACTGCAAGCAAAAGGAAAACAGAAACAATTTCGAACATTTACGTTTTGGTCACCCGGACTGGAGCGGTACGCTGTTGTAACGATCCGTGTTGTAATTAACTCCGGACATGAACCACTTTTTGCTGCCCAGATGAATTTGGGGCTCCGGCGGGGCGAAAAAGTCCTTTCACTCTCTTATCAAAACTGGGCGAAAGAGTGCTGCTGACCTCGAAGGAAGATGCCGAAGAAGAACCAGCAGAGAGGCTGCTTTTGGAGTGCCAAAATTATACACCAATTCGTTGCACGTTACTCGTCCGTGCCCTGAAATACGCCATCCGAAATTGGGATAGCTCCGAGGGACATTACTTGCGACGTAATGTGGTCAAGCCGAGGTGGAATGATGTGGATTATTTGCGAAGCAAGATGAAAGCTTATTTTTGAGCCTAAATCAAATAGATGCATGACAATAGCGCTGTGTCGGATGAAGCCGTTTCACTCCAGTTATTTGTTGGCGATTGCACTCGTTTACGTCAATATGGTTTCTAGTCTTCCGTTTTGAGAAGAGAAGAGGCTTGCTTCTGACCGCACCAATCCTCTCTCATTCAGTGCATCTCGAAGTTCACATCACCGTGCGGAATTATTTGCAATTGCTGAAACTCGAAACGATTGGAGGAAGGAAGAGCTGAAAACCAGCTGTTAATCTTCAGAAAAAAAAATCGCAATCATATCCGCGACGGAAAATCCTCCATTACTTTGTCTGTACAGACATAATGGTATTCTTTCGGGATAGAACCATCTGTGTTTCGTTTACAGTAGTTCCAGGGTCTCTAAACTTCGACAGGATGTCAAAAATAATAACATTCATTACACATTATTACTTAGTCCAACGTTGTCTTTGCGTAACTTCCCTTGTTGCTATGCCTTGTTGATGAGTTCTGATTGCGTACCGTTATCGAATTACGTATTTTTCAGTGTCTCTCTATATTTAAACAAGAAGTGAAGCATAATTGTGCGATTACTTTTCCATAATGTAGAGTAATGGTGAAATTATTAACATTTGATGTAGGCAAAAACCCACACTGTATTTCACTTAACACTTGTTTGCTTCACTTAACAGGAAGCCTTTAAGAAACACACATGAAATTGTAAAACTACAAAAATCAAGTGACTTCAACGAAAAAAAGGAAGGTTAAAAACTCTCAACATTTTGAGGGAATCACTGCGAAATAATCCCGGTGTCTCAATATACAAAGAGCAATTTGCGATAATAGCCTACGTGAAGAAGCGTAGAAATAGCGGATAAGATTGCTGACCACGAAGTTTTCAATATTGAGTATTCTATTTACGTTCCCTCGCGAGCTGTGGTGATAAACTGCATCGTAACTGATGCGAGTCTGACGACCGAGGACTTGAAACATGTTTCTGGTTGTTTAAAGAAGTCAAAAGATTGTAACGATTTAAGAATTTGGGGGAGGTGGCGGGTCTGGTGGAATTTAGTGCATTCTTTTTTTCGTGCACCACCCGGCCTTGCCAAGCGGACGGGAGTAGGCTCAGATGATGATGATAATGATGATGTAATACTACCATCTATTGTAGCAAGGTAACTTTCCATAGCAGTGGAATAATCTGAAAAACGATTTGATCAGGATTCTAATGTTGTTTGTGATCATCAAGCTTTTGTATGAAGGGCCAAAAACGTTTAGGCGAGCCCGTAAGCAGAATCTCCTTTCCAAAAGCAAGTTCACATTGACAGTACAAGAATCGAGCCCTCGATTGACAGAATAAACCCAATAGATTGGGTCAAAGAGCCCGCCCTCTTTCCACGAAATGTTACCAATAGGGAGGAGGCAGTCCCATGCTCCCTATCCAAATCGTTTTACTTGGGTGCCCTGATGGTCCCTCCCTTTCCCCGTTATATGTTATTTAATATTAAATATATTTTGTACACAACAAATTAAGTTATCATTATCGAGCTAGTTATTATGGAACCGTTGCTCTCTCATTGCAAGCAGTATTTGAGTGCTGATCAACATGGGTTTACTTCTGGTCGCTCTATAACCACTAATCTGCTGTGCCTGACTTCGTACATTATCGAAAGCATGACTGATCGGGCTAAGACGGACGTTATATACACCGACCTATCTGCGGCATTCGACAAGTTGAATCATGGCATTGCGGTTGCTAAGCTCAACAGGCTTGGTGTAAGCGGTAATCTTCTGAGTTGGTTCCGCTCGTATATCACGGGTCGCCAATTTATGGTTGCCATAGGAGATTGCAGATCAGCTAGCTTCTCCGCCACATCCGGTATACCTCAAGGAAGCCACCTGGGACCGTTGATTTTCATACTCTACTTCAATGCCGTGCATCTGGTTATCGAAGGTCCTCGCTTATCGTATGCAGATGACCTCAAAATCTATTTAAGAATCTGCTCGATTGACGACTGCCACTTTCTTCAACGTCAGCTGAATGCGTTCGCCAGTTGGTGCAATATCAACCGAATGGTAGTGAACCCGAAAAAAGCAACCGATTATGTTCAACTACGACCTGCTTGGTTCGTCAATCGAACGCGACCTGGGTGTGATCTTAGATTCGCAGCTATCATTCAGGCAACACATCCCATATATTGTTGACAAAGCGTCAAGAACCGTAGGATTCATATTCAGGATAGCTAAGAACTTCTCCGACATCTACTGTCTGAAATCACTTTATTGTTCTCTGGTACGATCGTTACTCGAGTATTGTTCTGCGGTTTAGAACCCAAACTACAACAACGGTGCTGAGAGAATCGAATCAGTTCAGCGTCGCTTTCTCCGTTTTGCGCTTCGTAGACTACCTTGGAATGATCCATTTCGGCTACCCAGCTACGAACAACGTTGTCAACTGATCAACCTAGAGCTGCTCCGTACTAGAAGAGACACAAGCAGAGCCTTGATCGTCGCCGATATCCTGCAGAGTAAGATAGATTGCGGGGCTCTCTTAAGGCAAATCAACCTGTTTGTTCAACCTCGACCGCTTCGTAACAATCTCATGTTAGTGCTGCCTCTGCATCGAACAAATTATGGAGTACACGGTGCGATTTCCGGACTACAGAGAGTGTTCAACGAAGTGGCATCTGTCTTCGATTATCATATCCCACGAGATGCGCTTCGTCGAAGGTTTTCATCTATTTTTGCAGGCACGAATAACGGACTATGAGATCAAGACTTACTATTTATTATTAAATGTTTTTATGTTATGACCATGATAAAATGTGTAACTGTGAATTTTGTATGTATGTATGACAATGTATTTTTAAATGATTAACATCATTGGGGCTACACCCAGCCTGTTGATGAAATAATAATAAACGATAGACAACAATGCTAATTGATTCAATTTTCAAACTGGAATTATAAATAAATATTAGATATGTATTAATATCCTACTAGTCCTGGGAAAGCTAAAAACAGAATAGATCATTCCAAACATGAAAGGTAAAATTTCAATAAAAGATATTATCTTATAAGACATTGTAATACAGCGATTCCACGGGAAAAGAATAGAGTTGACAAAAATAGTTGTCCGATTTTGCTCAAAATCGCTTGGTATGTTCTTCATCGAAAATAATTAGACCTGTATTTTTTTATTTTTTTATTAGGGTGACCATGTTCGATATGGGGTTCCCAGAGAAATCGACATTTTTTTAATTTTTTTATTTCTAAAAAATCATAACTTCTGAACCACTGGATCGATTTTTAACGTTTTTTTTTATGAATAGAAAGCTTATTACTTCTTGTTTATACAGATATTGGTTAAATAATAAATCTCCTCAAATTTGCTAAAATGGTCAAAATATTCGTTTTATATGATTTTCGAAATGTTGGACCAAACGACTAATTATTTTTATATTTTTCTATGAAAATTCAAACATTTGTGCATAAGATATCAAAAAACTAGAAATGTTTATCGAGCCGTTTTTGAGTAACATTTTTTGAAAATTTCAAGTTTTTTGCCCATATACACATGGAATGAACGTTATTCTCCATTATTTAAAATTAGCTCAAATTAAATCAAAAGTATGAAAATTTTTCAAGGATTGTTGGCCCGTTTTTTTAAAAATTTAAAACCCAAACCTAAAAAAATCACGGAGTTTTTTTTTTTTTTTTCCGGAAACTTTTTAAAAAAAAAAGGCTCCACAAAACGGGGGGACCCCAAGGGCCCCCCCCCCCCCCCGGCCCCCCCCCCCCCCCCCCCCCCCCCCCCCCCGAGGTAATTCCGTTATTCGTTCTTATTTTATTTCATAAAAATTGCAAAAATGAAAAAAACAATCAATTATGCAAATGCCTAAGATGCTCAAACCATTGCTGCTTGAACCAGTTATTAAAGCTCGTCAGTGGAAGTTCTGGTGGGATAGTTTTTTGGGTATTAAGTCCAATGATTTTGACGAAACGTGATTCTATCCAAAGAACTTCCGTAGCTCCGTTCACGTCGACCTCACAAATAATTTCTTCCTAGCGTTTTCTGAAGAATCTTGAGTGGCCTTATTTTCTTAGACGAAATATCTGCCTTGTTGATGCTTTTGCGGTGACGATCTGCATTCACTTTTTGGCAAAAAAACAGTCCACAATTAGAGCAAATGCGGTTATTTCTGCTTTTATCTTAGATGCCAAGTAAAATTTATCTTCTTTGAATGTTTTCCAAAGCAAGTAGACGTCTTCTCAGGCCTCTTCATTTATTTTCTGCTTTTTCCCACTCTGCGCTATAGCATTGCTTGAACACGTCTTTTTCCGTTACTTCAGCGTTTGGCAGGTAATCACAACCGGATATTACTAAGCCCCTTTTCTGAATGTATGTCAAATGGGAGCATGTCAACTATCAAATGTCATCTCATTCACGTATAAATGAAAATACTAAATGGTATTTTCATAATAAGCTTACTATTGATTTGGTGCGTTGCATTCGCTCTCTCGATATTGTTTAAAAAAAGAGAAACACAACCAACACGCTCTACACGGCCAGCCACTTAAATAGTTCGCGGTCCGTTTTCATTTTCGGGAACGCTTTTTTTTTGTGTGAAAGCTGAGCATACTTGGCTCAATAATGGATTCCCGGATAAAAATAACCATACAATTAAAATGCAATAAAATAAAACAACATTAAAATCTATTTCCGACCTAAATCTTATGTTCATGAATCAGATAAATAATAATGCATATTGTCATTACAATAAATTTACAGCTCACTCCATATGCTAGGATTTTCAAAATTGTGAAACAATACAATTAATAGTAATTGACTCAAATTTGTTCGAAAAAAAAAAATGTTTTTTTCTATAGTCAAGATACATAACAACTCCCCTTTTCTATTGTCGATGTCTCAGTTTACATTAGATTCTATTGTAGTAACAATAACTCCTATCTTATCGTTGTGAACAATGCTATTAATTATACATACTATATATTCTATTGTATTGTTACAATGCATGTAATTGTAAACCTATGAGAAATTTTTTTTTCGGGTTCCGATAATTGTTTTAATCCTTGGTGCATAACGTCGAAGTGTATTAATAAAGGGCGATACGGTCAAAATTTGGTCAATATCAACTTGACGTATTTCTTTCAATTTTGCATTTAAAAAACCTGAACACCCCTCATTTTGAAGGTGTGTGTGTGTGTAGAATGTTGCTCCTATTTTGATTTTGGAATTCACTCTTCAGTTGTCAAAATGCCGTCCAAGCAAGAAGAGCAGCGTATCAAAATTTTGCTCGCGCATCGCGAAAATCCGAGCTACTCGCACGCAAAGTTGGCAAAATCGCTAAAAGTTGCCAAATCAACCGTTACAAATGTAATTAAAGTGTTTGGGGAACGTTTGTCGACAGCCAGGAAGTCTGGATCGGGGGGAAATCGAAAACCGGAAGCCGCTGAGACGACAAAGAGAGTTGCCGGTAGTTTCAAGCGAAACCCTAACCTATCTCTCCGAGATGCCGCAAATAAGCTGGGTGTATCGTCTACAACCGTGCATCGAGCCAAAAAACGAGCCGGACTATCGACTTACAAGAAGGTAGTGACTCCAAATCGCGATGATAAACAAAATACGACGGCCAAAGCGCGATCCCGGAGGCTGTACACGACGATGCTGACGAAGTTTGACTGCGTGGTAATGGACGACGAAACCTACGTCAAAGCCGACTACAAGCAGCTTCCGGGACAGGAGTTTTATACGGCAAAAGGAAGGGGAAAGGTAGCAGATATTTTCAAGCACACGAAACTGTCAAAGTTCGCAAAGAAATATCTGGTTTGGCAAGCCATCTGTACCTGTGGCTTGAAAAGCAGCATTTTCATAGCTTCCGGGACTGTCAACCAAGAAATTTACGTGAAAGAGTGTTTGAATAAACGTCTGCTGCCTTTCCTGAAGAAACACGGTTGTTCCGTACTGTTTTGGCCGGATTTGGCATCTTGCCATTACGGTAAAAAGGCCATGGAGTGGTACGCCGCCAACAACGTGCAGGTGGTTCCCAAGGACAAGAACCCTCCCAACACGCCAGAGCTCCGCCCAATTGAGAAATACTGGGCTATTGTCAAGCGGAACCTAAAGAAGACAAAAAAACTGCTAAGGACGATCAGCAGTTCAAGGCAAACTGGCTTTCTGCGGCGAAGAAGGTGGACAAGGTGGCTGTACAAAATCTAATGGCAGGGGTCAAGCGTAAGGCCCGGCAATTCGGATTTGGAAAAGCGGAAGCCTAACTGAATATTTTTCCTGAATTTTATACTAATTGAACTTGAAAAAGAAATTTAATTTGATTTTTTAAATAAACGATTTCACCGATTTACACGTGTTTTCCCTTGACCAAATTTTGACCGTATCACCCTTTATCCGTTTTGAAGAGAAAAAAAACAAAGGTCTACTTAGACTTTTGGTACACCTCCCCTCCCCCATCGTAGACAAACGTAGACTTTTTTTCATAAATAGAAAGCTTATTACTTTTAATTGTTACTTAAAATATTGCTTCACTTTTTTTAAAAAACACTTTTTTGAAAAACACTTTTGCGAGCGGTTAGTAGAACGATTTCAGTTGAAAGACTAGGAAATTTTAAATTAACACTTCACTTGATCACTTTTTCTAAAAAAAATAAAAAACTGAAACACTTTTTTAAACTTTCACAAGTAAACGCGAGCAAATTCCGTTAAATTCCACAACAGATAGCTTATCTTTTGACAGATAGGCCTATTTCGTCTGCGACTTACAGATAAGCTATCTGTTGTGGAATTTAACGGAATTTGCTCGCGTTTACTTGTGAAAGTTTAAAAAAGTGTTTCAGTTTTTTATTTTTCTTAGAAAAAGTGATCAAGTGAAGTGTTAATTTAAATTTTCCTAGTCTTTCAACTAAAATCGTTCTACTAACCGCTCGCAAAAGTGTTTTTTCAAAAAAGTGTTTTTTTAAAAAAGTGAAGCAATATTTTAAGTAACAATTAAAAGTAATAAGCTTTCTATTTATGAAAAAACATTGCAAATCGATTCAGTAAAACAGAAGTTATGATTTTTTTTAAACAAAAAAATTCGAAAAATGTCGATTTTTCTGGTAACCCTGTATCGAACATGGTCGCCCTATTAAAAAAATAAAAAAAATACGGGTCTAATTATTTTCCATAAAGAACATACCCAGCGATTTTGAGCAAAATCGGACAACTTTTTTTTTCAACTCTATTCTTTTCCCGTGGAATCGCTGTATATGTGTGAACAATATATAAGGTCTGTATCCGCAGTAATCCGGACACCTCCAAACATGAGTAAAACATAAATTTTGCATTATATTTCCGTCGTAGTTGTTTATTTCAGATTCATGGGATGTGTTTTAACAATTCGTGAAGACAAAACATAGTTATTCGGTATTTGCATAAAAATTTCGAACTTTGCGCTTAGCTCCGTCCATTAGGGTTTGTACAGACTCTTCAGAAATCGTAGAAGCCGTCTTTGTCCAAATTTGCTGGAAGTGTTTGATGTCTTTGATTCCTTGCTTCTTTTCAGAAAGCTTCCGCTTCATCAGAGCCCAATATCTCTCGATTGGTCGTAGCTCTGGGCAATTTGGCGGGTTTGAGGTTTTTGGCACAATGTTCACTTGATTTGCTTGGTACCACTCCATCACAGTTTTAGCATAGTGGCATGATGCCAAATCGGGCCAGAACAAAGGTTTTTCTTTGTGACTTTTGATGAAGGGTAGCAATCGCTTCTGCAGACACTCTTTCTGATAGATCTCCTTGTTGATTGTGCCTGTAGTGAAGAAAGATTTACTCTTTTTGCCACACGTGCAAATTGCTTGCCACACAAGGTATTTTTTGGGAAATTTCGATGCCTTCTTCGTTCTGAAATGCTCAGCTGTAGCATTTCTGGCTATAGCAGAATAAAAGCCAGCCCTGGAAGCTGCTTGAAATCCTCCAGGACATAAGTTTCATCGTCCATAACAACGCATGAAAACTTCGTCAAATATTCGCAGTACAAACGTCGAGCCCGTGATTTTGCTGCCAAGTTCTGTTTGTCGTTGCGATTTGGAACTGTTTTTACTTTATACGACTTAAGTCCCAAACGTTGTTTTGATTTTTGGACAAAACCAGGCGACATCCCTATTTTACGAGCCACCGTTCGAATGGAGAGATTTGGGTTTTTCGTTAATATCCTTTTCACCTTTCGGTCCATGACAGGATCAGCGCGTCCAATGTTTTTGTCACTTCTCGGTTTCCTCTCCACCGTCAAACGTTCCGAAAATGATTTGAGCACATCGTGAACAGTGGATTTAGGCAAATCCAATGTTTTTGCAAGGTTCCGTATTGACAAGTCAGGATTTGCCGTACGCCCGTAAAAAATTCGCGCGCGCACTTGTTATTTTTTCGTCGCAATATTGAATACTGAACATGAAATATAAACATTAATCATAGTTCTTTTCATCATAGACTCTCAGCTATACCACAGTGAAATTTTTCATTCCTACGTGCAATATTTCAAAAGTTACAATGATTTGAAGGTGTCCGGATTAATGTGGATACAGACCTTATCTGACATCCACTGGTTTGTTACGGAAAAAAATCCTAATAGTTCTGGAAAAGCTGAAAAGCAGAGTTGTTCATACCAATTATCAAAGATAAAATTTCAATAAAAAGTTGAATTATTTTTTTTCTGAAAAGTAACAGGTTATTCTATAAGACATGTTTTCCAAAATTTACTTTATACTTTTCTTGTCACATTTTAAAGATGAGAAATCTTAAAGCCCGGTGATTTCTGAACAAAATGGAATATCTGATAATTATTTAAATTGAGTCGATAACTTTTGCGACATTTTCAAACCTTCGTATATTTTTTCATACTTGGACGAAATTAATCCAGTTTTGCCCAGTTTCTCTATAGAGTGCATTGTTTATATCCGTTCAATTGTGCAGTTGTCAGTGAGATTCCGGTTGATATGGAAGAGTTGCCGGGGCAGGAATTTTACGATATTTCATCACGGAAGTAAGGAAGAAGAAGGTGAACCAATTCACCAAAAAGTTCTTGGTTTGATGGGTCATCTGTGGGTATGGAGAGTTGAGCCAGCCAAAAATCACGACGGGCACCATGAGGCAAATCTACGGAGACGAGACGCTATTTTGGCCTTATTTGGTATCCTGCCTCGCGGCTGGTGTTAGACTGGTTCAGAGATAATAATGTTGTTTATGTATTATACCAAAAGACTTCAACTCACCAAACTCACCGAGACTTCGTAAAACACCTAACATATTCGAGAACGAGCTGACTTTGAAGAAACAGTGGGTAAAAGCACAGAGAACAGACATTGATGTTCATATACCTTTTCTTGAAAAACGTGTGTAAAAGTTAATATAGGCAGCCGGTGTAAAAAGCAAGTGCAGAGAAAAACAAACACAAATTTTCAAGTTATGTGTGAGGCTTATTATTGATACACATTTACATGACAGTTCTCGCACAACTGCAGCGCCGCCTACCAGGAGCATAACGGCATACATTTGAAATGTCGGTTTAAAATTATACACAAGTAGCAGACCGAAGATGAACGTCTGTTCTCTGTGGTAAAAGTATCAAAAGAACTAGTGCCCAAAACCTTATGAGTGGTATCAATGGCAAAGTGCGGGCATTTGGTCATGGAAAAGAGAGTCAATAAACCAATGAAATAGAAACCTAATCATGAAGTTGTTGCTTATTTATTTAAAGTTTTTAGAAACATTTTTTTTGTGTCTTGTTTTTATTCGAGTAAAGTTTATATTCATATTAGTATTCATATTTGTATAAAGTTTAGATTTACAGCAAGCTGTCAAACTCTGTTTCTTTTTTTTTTTTGGTATATAAATAATATTAAATTAAAAACACGGCCAACGTAGAATAATCATTTAAAGGTACACATTAGTATTAAATCGAATACCACTGAGAATGAGAACAAACAGTTTGGTTTTCCCACAGTGATTCCCTTTGAAACTCTAAAGGACCAGTGCAGAGCGTGCTGGCAACCAGTTGAGCCGAAAATTTAGGAGAAGTTTCAGGACCAAAATTAAAGTTGACTGAGACTTGGAGCTGAACCGATACCTTTAACCACCCTAATGGGAACAGGTACCCTCTAACAGTTTACCTTTTCTAGCAGAAAGCTGTTACCAAGCTGGAGATAGATGAGAAAGTGCGAGAAAACTTCATGATTATCTTGAAACTTCCAATAAGTTTATTCAACTTTCGAGAAGCTTCATCAACTTCTGTCAAGTTCATTGTATTTCCACCCAATCTTCATAGATATTCCGAAGTTCATAGTAATTCAGAAAATAATTTTTAAGGAGTTCGTTCAGTTTCTTGAAGCTTATATAAGTTCTGACCGATTCATGTAAATGCCGAGAAATACGTAGGATTTTCTAAAAGCTGTAGAATATGTAATTGAATAATATAATATTTAAAAACTACAAGGTACAGCCCAATGGGGTTGTGCGCAAAGGTGACGTAGGACTACGCAGCAATCGAATTCCCATACACGTCAGGGCCATCCGCTAATTGATTTAAGTCAGTTCTGAAAAGGGCCAAGAAAATTCTATTGTACACTTTTTAGAAAGCATTTGGTGGCTCTTAATTATGATACGACCCCGGTTGTAGTTCGCGATGGCCACTATCTCTAACGCGTAGAAGATAGTTATGGATCTGTTGGTTCATTAGTTGTTCAACGCGCTTTGCCATTTACTCCGGGACGCGGCGTTTAAAGCAATGCCATGTTCAGCCGGGGCGCGGTAATGGAAATTTCAAACAGCAAAAGAGAAAAAATCATCCGAACGAACTCTTTAGTTGGCAAACTAATTTGGTCGTTCTGAAAAGGATGGATTTAGTTGACGGGGGAGAAACAGTTCGCGATTGAACTTGGGCTTTCTTTTTTGGTTCATCTCGTGGGATGATTGATTCTTGTCTCGTTGTCATGGGCGACTTTTTCCCGCCAACTCGTAGGCTTCAGCAGCCATGTCTCTCGCAGCGAGATTAACGGGAGCATCGGCAACAATAGCCAACTGCACCAACGCCTCTCTGGGCACCGACTGCTCGCCAGTACAGCCGCCAACTACGATCCAACTGCAGATCCTACTCTGCACAGCTCCACGGCCGCTGGAAAACTAAATCAAAACTACTACTAAAATGTGTCTTTATTTATATCAATTAATTTTTTACATTTGTTTTCTTTTAACATTTCAATTGCTTAGCCTTAAGGGCTCTACATCTTTGTTCCGAACATTTCTTACGTTGGTTTTGTGGTGTGATTCGTTAAATTTTATATTCTAGTTTACATATCATCCCTGATGGGGATTGATTGTTTTAAATTTATAAGACTTGATAGCCTACCTAACTACAATAACTACAATTTGAAAAACCTAGGGAAGGGGTACCAAGTCCCGAATGACTTGGTGGTCTGATAGGTGGCAACGTTTCCTTTACCTATTGATAGTCTCACTAAAACGATCTTCGGGTGTTTTAATCTCGGCCAGACGGTGAATCTCAGTATTTCAGGATTATCCTGAGAAATTTGTTTTGAACCCGCTGTAGCTTCAGGTGGTGTGTTTTCACGCAACTCTCCCAGATCGGCATGCCGTACTCAATAAACGGGAGTATGATCTGTTTGTAGATAGCAAGCTTGTTCTTTAGGGACAATGTAGACTTTCTGTTTAGCAAGAGGTACATAAGCTTCAACAGAACGTTATATTTTGTGACAGTCTTGTCAACCTGTTTCCTGAAGTTCATCTTGTTACGCCAAGATAAATAGGTGGCTGAATTGGTCCACTCCACCGTTGTACCGCTTAGACAAATTTTAACAGCCTCAGCCGGACCAAGTCTGGGAGATTTTGAGTGAGGGAAAAGGATGACCTGAGTCTTCGCTGCATTGATGCAGATCTTCCAGTCTGTGAGATACTTCAACATTCAGGCTTCGAAGCAGTTTTGATGCGATCGCTCTTACTACCCTACCATTGTGGACGACTGCGGTATCATCGGCGAACAGCGACAGAGATCCGTTTTCAGGGAGTGGGGCTATGTCCGAGGTGAACAGATTAAATAAAAGTGGACCTAATATGCTTCCCTGCGGAACACCGGCAGAAATCTCCTGCGCATCGGAAACTGCACCATGCAGCGAAACACAAAAAGTTCTGTTTGATAGGTAGTTCTTCACGATCTTTACCAGAAAGACTGGAAGATTGTACCGATGCAGTTTGTACACCAGGCCATCATGCCAGACGTTGTCGAACGCTTTTTCCACATCAAGAAGGGCCATGGCAGATGTTTTCGAAACAGACTTGTTTCGCTTGAGGATGTTAGTGACTCGGTTCAGTTGATGTACTGTTGATCGACCGCGTCGAAAACCAAACTGTACATCAAGCAGGATGTTGAGTTCATCAGTATATGCAAGGAGCCGACGGTAGATTGCTTTCTCAAAAAGTTTAAATACTCCCGAGAGAAGGCTGATGGATCGATAGCTCTTGGAACATGAAGGATCTTTCCCAGGTTTCCGGATGGGTATGACTTTAGCTGACTTCCAACGCGAGGGGAAGTAGCTAAGTCGAAGGCATTTATTAAAAATTAATGCTCGATGTTCGTAGAATTGGGAACTCAAGTGCTTGAGTTCCAAAGTCAGGATTTTGTCGAAACCTGAAGCCTTCATGTTCTTGGACGCTTTGATATAGGTCGACAGTTCGTCAGCTGTGATTTCCAAATCCTCTGAAAAGTCATTGGGACATAGATGGATGTTATTTGCATGCTCGTTAACGGCAGCTTCGTGAGGACTGATGATGTTCTGACCAAGATTGCGGGAGCTGACAAAGTGTCGACTTATCTCAGCAGCGTTCTCAGCGGGAGTAATCAAACGATCCTTAGAGTCATTGTTGTCTAGTGGGATCAACGGTGGAATGGGCTTAGGCATGGTTTTTAAATTTTTTGTTAATTTCCAGAACGGCATTGCACATTCTGGGAGGGCGCCGATTTTGTTGGCAAAATTAGTGTTTCTGAGATCCACCATTCTGGCCTTGATAATTTTATTCAAACGATTGCACTCTGATTTTAGAGCAGGCAGATTAGTGCGCTGATACTGTCTGCGAGTGGTGTTGCGTAGGCGGATCAAGTTTTTAGTGAGACTATCAATAGTTAAGGAGTTGCTCACCTGTGTTACTTCTGGAATGTGGTGCTCGCGGGCCTGGGAGATCGCCTGCTCGATCGACTGTAGTTGCCGATCGATGTCGTCGGTTGATTCGGGGCGCCGATCGTAATCGACGGCGTTGTCGACCTGATGACTGAACTGGACCTAGTTGGCGCGATGGTAGTTGCGCCTGGTTACCGAATGCCGGTTGACGCAGGACCCAACTTCAGCCACCACTGGATAGTGGTCTGAGCTGAGTTCCTGGTACGCGACCGGCTGGGCGATGTTGTTCCCCATGTTAGTGAGGAATATGTCTATTGTTGCATGGACCCCGGATCTGCTCAACCGGGTGGGAGTATCCGGGCCCAGGATGGTGTAGTGGCCCTCTTCCAGGTCATCGTGTAGGATGGAGCCGTTCTTGTTCCGTCGTGTGTTTCCCCAGGTTTCATGTTTTGCATTCAGGTCGCCGGCGATAATGAATGTCGTTTCGTAAGGTCGTATCCGTTGTTCACGCTTGCTTGTTTAGTACAATAGGCCGCGATGATAGTGATAGGGCCGACAGTTGGCACACACTGGGTCAGCATCCTCCATCCGCTCACAGGCATCGGGTCCGTGGTGTTTGCCGCAATCGACGCATCGCTTCGCCATGTGGCAATTTTTGGTGTCATGCCCAAATATTAGGCAGTTCTGGCACTGGGTGACATCACGGTGGATCGGTTGGTAGCGGTCCCACTTGACGACGATGTGGAACAAGGCTCGCAATTCGAACGTGTACCCCAGTATTGAAAACACAGACGTAGTCCTACGTCAAAACGATTTGCCACCAAATAAGTCGTAAAATCCACATCAGTCACAATTCCGAGAGCCTCCTCATTTCGAACTAGTCAGCGTTTTCCGCAAAATACATTGGCTGTAAAAAAAAACGAAGAGAACCATTCGTTATCCAGGAATGAAATTAAGAGGCAATTCGGTATCTCCACTTGAGCAAACTTCACCCACGCACTGGAATTTACCAAAAGGCAAATAACCTATTTCCTTTTTTGAACGAAACAGGAAATGGCCACAGAAACCCCATAAATTTTGCCCTAGGTGATTTACTAAAAAAATAATCCACTCCACCGGCAATAACATACACCCTCACCGCCCCAAAGTCTTTCGTTTAACGTTCAAAACATCGCTTAAGTGAATTACAATTGCCCATTTAGTCCCATTAAAATCATTCACGCTGTCCGTCCCGCGCGCAGTTGTGCAGAAATTGGGCTTTCCCCTTGACTAGCTCTCTAAGTACACAGCGCTGAGTGGCAAGTTGGTTGAGTGCTTGAAGACTGCAAACAGAAGAAAAAAGAGGCATTTTTTCACTCTCGTTAGCAAAAGCACCACCAGCGAGAAATTTTTCGTGGCTGAGCAACTTAATTTATGATAATTCTACCACTGACGAGATTAGCTGTCAACAAACAAATGCATCACACTTCATCATAGCCCCCACCCCCTCGCCAACCACCCACCCACTGACATCCGAAGGAGGATGCTGCGCCCTCTTCCGATTCGACGACCGGGCACACTTCCAAACGAAGCTTCTGCTGCACTTTTACGAAGCGCGCGCTTCAACACACAGCTGGAACTAGCAAAACACATGTCGTCGACTGAAGAATTCGAATCAAGGCAGGCGGCAATTGAGGACGGGAAAAATGGGGAAAATGTTTGCTACCTGACAACTCCGTCCCAACAGCGCGTGTGCACTTTGTTTGCATTCAACCTAGTTTGAATATCAAACTCCCGGACGGGGACTGCTCATTGTCAGTGTCATACAGATGTCAAACTGAGAGAGCATAAATAACTTCATGTTTTCACCCCGCGATCGAACCGCAAGATCTGCCTGGTCGCTGGAGGAGTGAGGATGGCGGTGAAACATTTCTGTGTTGGTTTTGAGGTCTGAATTTGCACTTGCTACTTGTTTAAATAAATAGGACAAAATGGTCTTCTGGTTCAACGCCTTGAGAAAATAATCACGTCCAAAAACTGACCATTTCATGCGCTCTTCTTTTTTGCTCACCAAAAAAAAAAAACGATCGCTCCCTTTTCAACGCGGTCGGACACCCTTTCTTTTCGACATTCTTTCCCGTTCGTTTGCCATGTTACATGCGCTTACATGCGTGACCTATCTCGCCCGTCGAACAGCTCCGACTCCGAAAACATCATCTCTACATGCGCTCACGGACATCTCCCAAGCGGTAATTATTGTACACACCTCTCCGTATCTCAAGATGCTCCCATTCACCAGGAGTGCATTTTTACACGACCTCACCAGCGCAGTCAGCTAAAGTGTTGCCTTGGCGTGTCGGTCGAACTGCTACAACGGGCTGCTCTTTTTTGTTGTTGTTGATATTTTCATTTAAATGTCCAAACAAACAAAACCAATTACCGGCTGCCAGCAGGCCCCAGGAGAGGATAGTTTGTCCTCTGCAGAAAAGGGCTGACTGACGTCCGGCAAACGTGTCAAAAGTGTGAGTAGGTGCCTACACTTCACCAGTGCGGGCCATCCCGTCAAGCACGACGAGGCAGCAAACATGTCAACTTGTGCAGAAAAATGAGGTTGATGAAGATGACCTGTCCAAGAAGAGCCCACTCCAATCCAGTGCCGGAGGCACCGATTGTCTGCGTCCTGTGTTTTAACAAATGAGAAAATAGTTCAAATTCAGATGCCCAACTGCTTTCCTATCCTTGCCCTGCGGAACGTGAATTATCGATTCTCCCCCGCTCGTGTTTTTCGGTACAAGACGACGACGTCGGGGTACAAAGTAAAGAGCTATTTGTCTTGAAGCCGACATCAAATAAATTCATATTAAGCAAACAGTCGAGAGGCGAAGGTCTCGATCCGGGGCAAACACGATACGGCACTGACTGGTCCGGAGGAGTCTACAGCCAGCGATAGAGACTCCTTGTCTATGACCAGCCGGGGTCCGAAAAAGAAATCCTGAAGGTTCACATCGGCCCGGCCAGGTGGAGAAGGCTGAGGAAGTGTTACATGTTTTATTACTGCCGTGTGCCGGTCGATCGTCGTCGTCGTCGTCGTCGGTGGAGTCCCTGTCACACACGTACCCGCTCCGGTCCAGTATGGTATCCCCTCATATCGCAATCGATTTCGTCTGTCGGTGAAGTAACTCGAAAATCGTGCCTGAAGCTCAGGAGGAAAAAAATATCCACTGCAAACAAGGTTGAAATTTATTAGAATCACGGCAGACATTCACGTATGGCCGGGATGGAAATTTATCGATTTAGAACTAGACAGGCGGATTAGCAGGGTCGCATTCCGGTGTGGGTGGTAGCGTTCGAAGATCGCAAGAAGAGAGAAAATTGGATAGAAATTGTAAAATTTCACTTGATCAGCAGAGTTCGATCTTTTTTCAAAGATTTAAAAGGATGAAGGGTGCTTGCTAATATGAGGCAATTTTTTATACATTCTAGAAATAATTTGATTTTGATTTTGACACTTATTCTGCAATACACTGATAAAAAAAATCAAATAATGATAATATTGTTTCAAAATTAAACCCTTTATGTGTTACCGTCACAAATATTTAATATCAAATAAAATAATTTTTATTAATTGTGTGGATGATGAATATAATCGTCCCTTACCAACCCTTCATATACACCTTGATTATATGTCGCATCCCTGACGCTCGCATCTTGCCCACTTGAGGTTTCATACAACCCTTCATCCTCCAACCCGATCACGTAGGCCGAGAGCTCGTTCTCTTTCGCATCCAGGCAGCAGTAAAGGTAAGACGTGTGCTCCGCAATTAAAAGGGTACAACTGCTCCAAAACGGTCGGTCTCTTGGTGGCCGAAATTGTACATTGGCGATCCAGCCAGGCAGCACAATTTTTCAGCTGAAAAGAACAATCTGGATATATTGTTCCTGCCGCTTGGAGACTGGCCATTTTGGGATTGCAGTTTTGTGTAGACAATTAGTGAGTTACGTATGCCAAACGACGGAACAATGCAGAATCGAGAGACGGAAAACAAGCAAAAAGTTTCAAGCAGAAGCGTTTCCATAGTAACGGCAAAACAAAAATCAAAAATTACTTACCCACCGGTAGCATGGAAACATAGTTTGGTTTGCTTGATTTTTTTTTTGCTTCTCCCGATAACAATTTCGCGGTTCAGTTGAAGGGCTGATGCTTTTGAACAAAAAAAAAAAGATAGCGACAGAATGAAAATTTGGTAGCGGATCGAGACGACCGCGCTTTGGTAGCGGATCGAGACGACCGTGATTCTGTTCAGGTGGCGGATCGGGACGACCGCGATGGTTAGAAGAAAACAATTGGTAGCGGATCGGGACGACCGCGTTGGACAGGCATAAAAGCGGATCGGGACGACCGCGTTATTTCGACACTTGAACACGGAGCGGATCGAGACGACCGCGCGGAAAAGGCAAGGAATTTGAATACCTAACGGTTTTAGCGTTCAAGCAAATAAGCTGTTTCTTTGAGTTTGTTCATTAACTTGGCTACGTAGGTTGTGAAAAAAAAAGAATCGTGATTAAATATTAAAGTTGGCTTACATTATTGACAGATGAGACTTAAACAATTAGCAGAGTACTAACGACTCACCGTTAAATGATTTTTTACGTTCTATCCGAACCCTTACAGATTAGCATAAATTCACAAAAAAGCAAAATGACTGAAGGAAGATATGTGCGTGCTCCTCACTGGTTGAGTGAACCGGAAGAGTTTAATGATGTGCCGTCGGCGGACGAGTCTGGTAGCGATGGTTCGCAAGCACGGCAAAACAATAACAGCGAGAGCGACGGCGAAATTTCTTGTTGCAAAGAAAGTTTCAGCGACGTTGAAAAGACGACAACCGCGATTGAGGACGAAAAGAACCATGACGAAAGCAAGTCTGACGACGGTGCCGGTAAGGATTCAGACACAGAACACCCAACGATGCAAACTGAAAATCAGAATTTCTACCACCGTTTGGAGCAGCTGGGAGAGACACTAAACAAGCTAGTGAGAGCCCTAGGCTCAGGTCATCCTCCCATCGGAGCCAACGTAGATCCACACGAAGATGACCGTAGCTGGAACACCACCAACGTGACCGTAGGTGCATCGACGAAATCAGCAAGTATTCGATGGGAAAATATCCAGCCATTCCCTAACAACGTCCCGGCCAACAGGATGTGGGAACAATGGGTTCGGTTCATCGATCGATTCGAGATCGCCGTATCCCTTTCAAACATCGATGACCCAGTGAAGCGCGCACAAATTCTGTTTTTGACAATGGGTGAAAAATTACAAGGCATAACCCGAGCTGCTAGACTTCGGCCGAGCTTGGAGGATCCCAACTGTTACAACAAATTCGTAAAGAACATCGAAGCCTATTTACGATCAATGGTGGACGTAACAGCAGAACATGAAGCCTTTACTAACATGAGACAAGAGCCGAGCGAACCAACGATCACCTTATTGGAGAAAATTAGCCTCTGTGGCTGGTAAATTGGTAAAAGCTGCACGGACCTTCGGACATAATACCCTCTACATCGTCCAATCTGCTACTCGGGAGGAGGCATACACTGCCGAAGCAGCTCTTTCGGATCCCTCACAAGCACTAGCGGTATCCCAAAACCACCAACGAACCTCTGGTAAAATGCAACGTTGGAAGCGCAAGAGCGAAGAAACGGTCGACAGATGGACACACTCGAAAGGGCATGAAAACGATGATAGAAGAAACCGTGGGCTAGGACGTCGATCACGCTGCTCGAAATGTAACCGTCTTTTTCATAAATTCGGATCGTGCCCTGCAGTCAACAGCAACTGCAACAAGTGCGGCGTGCGTGGCCACTTCGCTATAGTGTGTCGGAAGAAGGATGCCAACCATCTGGAAGTTGAGCGAAAGCACTCACCGAAACGGACGCGTGTTGAGAACAATGAAAAGGTAAATCTGCAGGAAATTGAGTATTAAGTTTTTTTTTTAAATAAATATATAGATTGTTATGATAGTAGTAGCAGAAAACCCAACGAAGTTCTATTCAAATCCTAAGACTATTATCATTGATAATGCACTTCCAGGAAATAAACACAATATCCTTAGCAGACAC
Organism: Aedes koreicus; assembly: GCA_024533555.2. Taxonomy (NCBI): domain Eukaryota; kingdom Metazoa; phylum Arthropoda; class Insecta; order Diptera; family Culicidae; genus Aedes; species Aedes koreicus. The sequence goes on from JAHHFK020006014.1 coordinate 95,286, forward strand.
ACTGATTGATTGCCGAGTTGGATCGTCAAACCCAATCCGTTTTTTAATCGATTCCGGATCAGATGTGAACACAATTGGTGGGGATGATTGGCTGAATTTGAAAAATGAGTTCAACTCTGGCATCGTTAAGCTGAACTTCGGTATATTATCGAGTAATAGCGACCTTCGATCTTACGCGTCCAGGAGTCCCATTTCTATAGAGTGTGCGTTCAAGGCACTGATCGAAGCGGAAGGGAGTAGTAAACCAGCAATCATGGCTGAGTTCTACGTCATAGATCAAGGTTCCCGTTCTCTCTTAAGCCGATCGACTGCAATCGATCTGGGTCTACTAAAAGTTGGAGTTGATGTGAACAGCTGCGAGAAAACCGAGCAAATTATCAAGTTCCTCCGACGAAAAACGCGTATTATAATGTCCCCGCCGCACACAGGAAGAGCGCTCCAGGTTACAAGAAATGCAAGAACAAGGCATCATCGAACGTGTGACATCGGCCCCCGACTGGATTAGCGGTATGGCGGCAGTCGCTAAGGGTAAAAATGATTTTCGATTGGTCGGCAACATGCGTGCCCCCAACCGCGCAATCAAAAGAGAGTATTACCGCCTGCCGTCTTTGGATGAAATGCGACTCAAACTCCATGGAGCTGTAATGTCTGGGCCTGGGATCAAGAGCATTCTAAAGCCTTTGAACATCTAAAGCATCAAATGGCCCAATGTACGACATCTCTCGGTTACTTTTCGGACCAGGATACAACGATCTTGTACAAAGATGCTTCGGCGCAAGCACTAAGTGCAGTGCTCGTCCAGGATGATAACAGGAATCCACCACGCGTTATAAGTTTTGCATCAAAAGCATTGACTACACCTGAGAAAAAAATATCCGCAAAACCAGCGCGAAGCTCTTGCTGCCGTATGGGCTGTTGAGCATTTCAATTACTTATTAGGCCGGCCCTTTACCCTCCGTATCGATATGCACAAGGATTTACATTTATATTAAATAGATGCCGAAAAGATACCAAACGAGCGTTAAACCGCGCAGATGGGTGGGCCCTTAGGCTCAGTCCATATGATTTCCACGTGGAATATATACGGGGTCGAGATAATATAGCCGATCCATCTTCTCGGCTCTATGAAGGGGACGATGGGCCGTTTGACGAGCGAGTTAGTCCGTGGGAAATCGCTTCCCTAGAAGTAAATAAGATTGGGTTCTTAACCGAGAAAAGATCGAAGAGGCCACAACGAAGGATGAGCAGCTCACAGAGGTACTGAATACTTTATTGATCTTTATTTCAGATTCATTTGAGATCCTATTCCCAATAGGTGATAGACGCTCTAGAAACTAACGTTTGGCCAAGACACCTGAAACAATTACAAGTTCTGGGTAACGACTTGTCCATTCGGGGTAGACTTCTGATCAAGACAGGCTGCGCAACCATACCTAAGAGTCTACGCAACCGCGAAATTTAAAAGTATTTTAAGAGAGCGTGTGTGGTGGCCCGGTATGGCGAGAGATGCGGAGGAATGGGTGAAGTCATGTCCCGTATGCGCAATGAATAGTAGACCTGAGAAGCCCACCCCAATGGCACGTGTTTTTGCTCCAAGAGCAGTATGGGAGACCATCGGCTTAGACTTCAATGGCCCCTACTCTAAGTTCGGTGGTATATCTGTGTTGGTTATTGTGGAATATCGCTCTAGATACGTGATCGCCAAACCAGTGAGGTCCACGAGCTTTGAGCACACCCGAAAGATCTTGGATGATGTGTTTGAAAAGGAAAGCTATCCGGAAAACATTAAATCAGACAACGGTCCCCCCTTCAATGGGGAAGATTATAAGCAATATTGTCTCGAACGTGGAATAGATGCCATTTTTTCAACAACTTTATATCCTCAGCAGGACGGTCTAGCAGAGAGCTGCATGAAGTTGATAAACAAAGCCATGATCGCAGCGGCTGCAAGCGGTACAAGCTACGGGGAAGAATTGAAATTGGCAGTTTTCGCGTATAACGCTGCAGCGCATTCCGTTACAGGTATGGTGGCGAATTTGACTGAAGACTACCCTTATAAAAATAATGTATATTAGAATAAAACTCTTTTATAGGCATACCACCAGAAGAGGTAATGACGGGTAGGAAAATCAAACGGGGGCTTCCTTTGATTAGAGAAGATGCGAGGCGGGGAGCTCGTAAATGCCATATTAAACCAGGGGACACAGTCGTGGTAGAACGTCAACCTCGTGGAAAAGGGGAATCACGATTCGACCCTCGTAAGTATACGGTGACTGAAGAACAAAATGGCATGCTAGTTCTGAGTGACGAAAGCGGTCAGATCCTGAGAAGACATTTGTCACAGACAAATAAGGCATACCTCTGGAGGCACTCCGGAGAAGCTACCCAGAACGTTCGGAAGACTGTAGAGTCAACCAGGACACTGCAGCACATCCATCACAGGATGAAAAACCACAGGCTAACGTAGCTGAACGTCCGATGCGAGCAAAGAGAACACCTCAATATTTGGAAAATTACGTAAGACTTGTTGAAAATGAAGCAAACTAACATCTACCAAGTTTTAAGGACATATTGAATCATGTCTTTGGATTAAAAATAAACCATTTATTCCCGAGCTTCCAGCTTATTTTTTATTTTGAAGAGGGGTGATGTGTGGATGATGAATATAATCGTCCCTTAACAACCATTCATATACACCTTGACTATACGTCGCATCCCTGACGCTCGCATCTTGCCCACTTGAGGTTTCATACAACCCTACATCCTCCAACCCGATCACGGAGGCCGAGAGCTCGTTCTCTTTCGCATCCAGGCAGCAGTAAAGGTAAGACCTGTGCTCCGCAATTAAAAGGGTACAACTGCTCCAAAACGGTCGGTCTCTTGGTGGCCGAAATTGTACAATCATTATAATATCATTCACTACATTATATATCATTATTATATTCATTTACTATTCACTACTATATGACTATGAATATTTATAGGGATGGAAGGGAGCATCAGGGTATCACTCAAGCTGGAATTGGACAATGGAGTGGTATGACAACCGGCGTCTAGGAGGGAACAAACAGTATCATTTTCTTTATCCTACCGATTCGATTGTGGTGCTGTGAATTCTACTCCAACAATTTCAGTGAGAGTGACGCGCCCTTCTTAACAAGCCATCCCGTAGAAAGCTTAATGAGTATTGCGAATTGGGTTATTCGATTTGTTGGATCGTATCGTTGGAAGGAGAATCTCATGTTCCCGCGGGTTTCGCGTAAGTGTCTCTGCTTACGGGTCCGCCCCACCGTTTTTGGCCCTTCATACAGCGTTACTGTGAATGCAAACTGGTAACTCAATTTGATCTTGCTATTAAGTGGAACTGCATACATGACAAGGTCTTAGAAGGGATGGTGACTACCTTACATCCATACATACATACATGTGTGGTTTTTGCGCCTCCAAGATACGGTATCTGTATGCAGCCGAATCGGTCAGGCTTTTCCCCATCAAAATTTTATTAATACTGCTTGTCAGATGAAACAAAGTGAAACAGATAATCGTAATAATAAGGGCTTCACGGTTGCAAAGCTGAATTGGAATATTCTTCTGCAGCTGTTACGCGCCGTCAAGATGGATGACTGACCAGTTTGCGGTCCTGGCTAGGCTCAACGTAGACCAGGCCATCGTAGGTACCAAAAGTACCATAGATGTCTGGACGAGAGCGTCTTTCCGGATGCCTGGAAACGCCAAGTCCTCGTATTGCTACCCAAGTCAGGGAAGCCACCATCGGTGTAACCATCGTATCGACCGATTTGCCTGTTGGACATGGCGGGCTAGGTGCTTGAGAGGGTAATCCACAACAGGCTTTCGAAGTACACGGAGGGTCCAGGCAGCCTGTCAAATAACCAGTTTGGCTTCCGGAATGTGAAGTCAATGGTGGATGCTATACTGTCCATCGTCTTGGTGACGGGAGGTGGCAGACGTGACAATCCAACGTAAGAGGCGGGGAGTTCGCAACTATGCAGTAGTCACTCTCAGAGATGGCATTTCGCACTAACGTTACGCCGGCGCGTGAGATCTGTACCTTCACCAGGATTCAACCATAACTCACCGCAGATAAAGCAAAGTGCTCATTTATTCGGTGATAGATATACGGCCAGCCATGTCGAATTAATTTTGAGTCGTTTTTGACTCACTTTCGGCAAAAGTGGAGTCACTCAAATATGAGTAAATGTAACTGGGATTGACAAGCCGACAAATCAAAAACATCCATCTGATTTGAGTCGATGTTTTTGATTTGTCGACTTGACAATACCAGTTACATTTACTCAAATTTGAGTGACTCCACTAATGACGAAAGTGAGTCAAAAACGACTCAAAATTGAGTCAACATGGCTGGCCGTGTAGACAGAGTGAAAGTGTGCGCCTGTGAAGGGATGGCTAAGAGTGAGTGAAGAACTCGCTCTTTTAAACGACTGCTCTCACGTGCTCTCATCGGTCTTCGGCCACGTGCTCTCGCCTGCGATCGCTGCCGCGTACACGTGTGTGAAGACGCTCCAGTGCTCTTTCTCTAATAATCTGGTGCGGTTGATAGTGGAAACGTCGTCGGATTTGTAGAAAATGTCCGAAAAAAGGAAGCGGGAAGAAACATTCTTCTTTCTTCCTTTGCTCTGTAGCGTCTAAGCGAATTTGCAATCACTGCTATATAATAGCAGAAGAGCCCACTCCAGTGAGCTCACTGGGGCGCACGCGTCAGGGAATGTATCTGCATTCGCGTCTGTAAAATTGAGAGCTCTTCTTCTCACTCTAGACTAGAGTGATCGAGTGTTGTGTGAATAAAAACCATTTTTTTCACTCACGTGCGCTACCCACATGCAAACACGGTGGTGAGCTTTAACAAGAGAGATGAGCTCTCGTTGAGGTAGGAAGAGGGTGCGGAAAAATTAAAATCTCTCTTTACCACACTGAGGATATGGACATCACTGGCTACCCTGGATGTAAGAAATGCGTTCAATGCCGTCAGTTGGGAGGCTTTTCTTTCGTCGTTAATTTTCCGTCGGCCTATTTCCTCACAACGTGGTGAGAACCACCGACGCCAGGAAGACGACTCCACCACCTTGGACCCTACCTAACGAATCATGAATATGAGCCGGGACCAACCGCTTTACTTCCCTTCCGACGGAAGACGTGACCAGATTTGCTCGCCTCAGAAAAACCACCAACCTCGACTGGGATTGAACCCAGACCCACTGGGGTGCTAAGTAGCAGTCACGCTTACCACTACACCACCAGCACCGGTTCAGTTGGGATGCTATTGCCATTTCACTCCCTTCGTCTCAGGGTTCCTCGGTACCTGTACAGGATTCTGGGAAACCACTGCCAGAATCGGGTCCTGGTGTACACAGAAGTGGGTCAGGAACGTGTCCAAGTCACCGCAAGTGCTCCACAAGAGTAAGCTGATCCTGGGCTCGGTGCTCTGGAACACGAAGAATGAAAGTATGTAAAGATTGTTGATTTCACGGACGGCATCACCCTAGAGGTCTATGATGAATCCTTAAAAAAGATCGAGTTGCCGGCCACACACCCTCCATTGGCATAGTAGAGCGATGGATGCGCTCCAGAAAACTGGAGGTAGCCTATACCAGTGTTTAACAACAGAAAAGCGGGGCTACTGGTGACGATTAGTGAATGTAACTGCACCATCACCTTCAAGTGATTTCTGATGTATTTGGGAGTTATGATCGATGACAAACTGTCAATTTGTCAATTACGCCTGAAATAAGGCCGTATATATCGGCAATATCCCACATGATGTCAAATAGCTCAGTGTACAAGGGAGCAAACGAAAGCTCCTGGCTAGTTTTGCCGTGTCCATACTCAGGTAGGGTGAGCCGGCGTGAGCCGCCGCTCTTAGTACTATGAGCTACTTAGGTAATATGAATGTTTTCTTATTTTTTTTTTTGATACATATTGAGGGTTATTCCGAGAGTCAAAGTGACGTTTGTCACTTGCTGAAGTGAGAGAAGTCACCTGCAGTGACGTAACTCTCCATTTGATTTTCCCAGAAGAGTCACGTCACTGTCGGTGACTTTTCGCACTTTACTAAGTGACAAACGTCGCTTCGTAACTCGGAATAATCCTCATGATATGTTTCTATTATCATTTAGCAACGAAAAGCATGTGAACCATTCAGTGAAATACGAAATGGGAAAACACTGTTATTTCCCGTTGCCATAGTTAAGACATCTAAAGCCTGTCCACGTTAAATTTCGGACACTTTTCTTTCAGTGTAGATTTTGAATTATTTCACGGATCGCTGAAACGTTTCACTTTTATGGCAGCTTGAACTCTCCACCTTATTTCGTAGTACACCATGTTTACATTCTTGTTATATTCAATAAAATGGCGTCGAATCAAGTGGAAGTGCGCAAACGCGTTTTGTACGAACAGCAGCAAAATCCGAATTTATCGGTATGCGATCTTGCCAAGAAACCAAAACTACCGAAAAGTACCGTGTTTTGTGTTTGCAATTCATTTGACCAGCGCTTGACTGTGGATCGGAAGGTTAGAAGTGGAACATATCGAAAAGTATGCTCCCGACAAATGGACAACAAGGTGGTAGCCATTATAGAGACAAATCCCAAGTATTTGATTTGGCAGGCCATATGTAGATGTGGTCGAAAATCTAAAAGTTTCGTCTCTACCGGCAAAATCAATAGGGATGTGTACGAGAAAGAATGTCTTGTTGAGCGGAAACTTTTCGAAAATAAGAAGAAAGCAAATGGTACCGGTGATATCAAGAGAAGATGGAGAATCAGCAGCTAAGTACGCAACCCTTATTTGGCTGTTTTTGTCATCTCTTGACCGGTTGTTGTCGCCCATCGAGTCTCAAGTAAGTTTAGACATCACGCGTCATAATCATTACTGGTTACTTACACTAGTCGGCAGTGTTTCACTCCCTTCAAGTATATATGTTGAATTTTATAGATTTCACCACGTTGAATCCAAATATGGGCTCAGAAATGCTGTAACACGTCCAGTTTTTGAGAAAAACGTGATTTAAACTCACAAAAACACGTATTTTCGTAGTAATATGATCTACCTCATCAACAACCAGAATATTGGCTCTGCCCTTTGCAAGTTGGACTTGGATTTTATGGAATGGACCTCCCTGAATCCATTCGTGAACACAGATGTTTCGTAACACGTAAGATTGATGAAATAAACCGGGTTTTCATTCACAAAATTGCGGATTTTCATGAAAATCAAGATTTCCTATTTTGAAAACATGAATTTTCGTTCCGCCCTTTGAATGTTGGGTTTGGATTTTATGAAATGAACCTCTCTGAATCCATTCGTGTTGAAAAACATGAGTTTTTATTCACAAAATTGCGAATTTTCAAATCAAGATTTCCTATCAGTCAGTCAGTCAGTCAGTCAGTCAGTCAGTCAGTCAGTCAGTCAGTCAGTCAGTCAGTCAGTCAGTCAGTCAGTCAGTCAGTCAGTCAGTCAGTCAGTCAGTCAGTCAGTCAGTCAGTCAGTCAGTCAGTCAGTCAGTCAGTCAGTCAGTCAGTCAGTCAGTCAGTAAGTCAGTCAGTCAGTCAGTTAGTCAGTCAGTCAGTCAGTCAGTCAGTCAGTCAGTCAGTCAGTCAGTCAGTCATTTAGTTGAAATTTTCTCTATATTTTTCAACCTAAATTCACTTTGTTTTCTTTTACCTTTTATAGTTCTCCAAAGGTTTTTGCCTCAGTAGTATCCAGCAGTAGTCCGCTAGCATCGCTGGGCTCCATTTGCCAGCAAAGTTCTTTTCAGTCTGTGCGATATCTTGATGAAATCCCGGTTTATTTCATTAATCTTACTTATTACGAAAATTCTGTGATAACGAATGGTTTCAGGGAGGTTTATTTCATAAAATCCAAACCCAACATTCAAAGGGCGGAGCGAAAATTCATGTTTTCAAAATAGGAAATCTTGATTTTCATGAAAATCCGCAATTTTGTGAATGAAAACCCGGTTTATTTCATCAATCTTACGTGTTACGAAACATCTGTGTTCACGAATGGATTCAGGGAGGTCCATTCCATAAAATCCAAGTCCACGTACAAGGCATATTCTGGTAGTTGCTTAGGTAGATCATATTACTACGGAAGTACGTGTTTTTGTGAGTTTAAATCACATTTTTCTCAAAAACTGGACGTGTTACAGCATTTATGAGCCCATATTTGGATTCAGCGTAGCAAAATCTATAAAATCCAACCAGAAATGCCGATGGGAGCGAAAAAAGTTCCGATTTTGCGGACTAGTGTTACCTTACCAATCAGACCAATGTCGGGGTGGCCATTATGTTCGGTCCATGGCTTCCCCAGCCTCGTAGTCTACGCAGTCTCCACCTTGCTCGTTGTGAGCCTCTTCTTCTGGTGCCTTTTGGTTCGTTGTCGAGAATAATTTTAACTGGGCTGTTGTCCGACATTCTTACGACATGCCCAGCCCACCGTAGTCGACCAATATTACCGAGTTGAACGAAGGGGTTTTTTTCCAGCAACTGATGCAATTGGTGGTTCATCCGCCTCCTCCACGTTCCGTCTTCCATCTGCACTCTTTCGTAGATCGTACGGAAAGCTATCCGGTTAATGACACCAAGGGCGCGTTGGTCCTCCACGAGCAATGGATCATTTGTTGTTAACGATTGTTAATTGAGATGTCGACTGTGTGAATGTCATGAGATTTTGCATCAGTGATACCATGGCTTCCTGAACCCTTCTGACATCTTCGACGATGATGCGTAAGTTGCTCATAGAAGCCTCTTATGTTTATCTTTTTCACCATCTTCGCTTTTAAAGTCCGTCTTCTCCTTGCAGGTATCCTGCCGTAATTTTTCCAACGTATCTCTATTCCGCGCAGTGGGTCATACAATCCTTCCCCCCAAAATACACCTCTGCTCTCTTGCCCCATATGCATGGCGTTTCAAAACTCCAAAAAGTGATTTCCCGCTCTTCTGGAGCACTGATATTCGATCTTATTTCTATTTATATTTCTCACAAGCAAACCAACCGCCGGCCGAACGATGATGTCGAAATGATGAAATGAAAAGCACGAAGTTTACGAATGAGCCCGCGTGCGCGCAAATGCACTTTCAGTGCCCCCCCCTCCCCCCACCACCACAATCCAAAGGGGCCAGCATGGCGCATACATCACCCACCTGATAGCGAATTCGATGGCACACGATGACGCAGCCGGGTAAAGGCGGGAAGGGGGAGGGGACCCCGGGAGGAATATGCTGAAACATAACGATTAAAATATTTTCGTTGTTAGTTTCTGATTTACAACCTTTCATCGAACCGGCAACTCATGCTTGGTGGCTGGTTGGCTGCCGAGGCAGGCGAATGACGAGCACGGACCACCGGGACAGCGCTTAACCTGCTCCGGGCACTCGATTCACGATTCTCCCGTCCGTGGGACATGAAGCAAAGCGCAGGGATTCCGTCGGTGGGGGGGGGGGGGGGGGGGGGGGTTGAGGAAAATTGATTTAATGGCGAGAAAAGCGGAAGTAAATTGCCCTCGCCATACATCTTGCGCCGGGTGTCCCCCCAAAAAAGGGAACCCCTCAATTAAGGCGAATCAGAAAGGAGAGCGAAATTTGTTACTTATTTGCATCCCGGCGCGAAATATGCAGTCTACAATTACAGCGTGGCGAGTGCATTCTTCAGCGCGTCGGAGCGGCATCGGAGCAAAAGCCAACGGAATTCGGCTCGTGAGGAGAACGTAACAGATCTATTTATGGTCATTCGATGCAGGGTCGTGAGGTCAGCCGGAGCGAAGATTGCTCGCTCGTTCGACGTCGAATGCATTTTGTGATGAAGTTGAGCAGTTCAGCCGCACTCTTGATTTTGGAAATGAACTTTTGTTCTTTTCGTTTGTAATAAAAATTTATATGGCAATACCATTAATTGCATATTTTTTTACCGATGCAACAAGACCCATTCTGTTACTCATGTAGGAACTTCCTTTTCATACATATCTGAAATTCAATGAGTTATTGTACGGCAATCGAGTGGTCGGTACAAATTTATGCGTTTCTTTCGGTTGATTGTGGCCACCTCGCAGACTTGTATTGCAGCAAACCTGTCCCCGGACGGTGTCTTGGCGGCCCACCACCTTTTCAACCGGCTTGTAATTCCCGGTGTAAAATCATTAGTTAGGGCTGTTTGCTACTTCGCATGCCACCAAAGACGAATCCGGTTGAATGGGAAGAGGATATCCACACGAAAACAGTGACTTCGTTGCTCCATATATGCTTCCCAGTTACCGCACTTTCTTTTTCGATTGTCCTCTGCCTGCTTCCTTCCAGAGGTGGATAATCCATTCGTTCATTCGAAAGGAAAGTGTTATAAAATATGCATCACGTCGTGGTTGCAGCTTTGCCCCGATTCTTGAGGGCTATTGAATTTTTCTTTTTGCGAGCGTGACGATGGATGCATTTTATAAGTTCTATATGCTACGCTTTGGGCGGCGCACGCTGCAGCTGTCAAGGAAAAAGGGGACTATTTATTATGCACTAGGCGCTGCTCTTTAAATGGAAGACACGCAATTTCACTATAAAATATTTGCTCTCCTTGCTTCTGCTGGCTGAGTGCAGGTCTCTGGCGAAGGTGGCAAAACTGTAACCTCTATCACACCTGAAGCCACCTTAGGCGGTTTATCCGGTGCACGCGGTGTGTCAGTGTATGCAGATTAGAAGACGGGGGGCTCTGCAATGGTTTACTGAGGTTAACCTTCCTAGTGCAAAGGCGTCATTTTTGACCATTTGATAATTTGAAAAGGTTTAACTTTATAATGAAAAAAGCATGTTTCTTTTCGTGAATTGTCTTGTGTCTAGCCAAGGTACTGTGATCCCGAAATGTCTTGTTACATATTGCACAGGCAAATGGTTTCTCACCGATGTGGATTCTTCTATCATTTTAAGATCTACACACTACCAAAATGTCATGTAAATTTCTGTCCCCTGAGACCGACTCATGCAAGCGTCGTTTAGCACATAAGAATGAGTTGAAAGAGATGAAAAAATAAATTTAATCAAACACATCTTTCTTCGAATTGCGTATGTGTCAGTCTCAGGATAATTTCTAAGTGTGTACCGCAACTGGTCTCAGAGTATCCAAATGCCCTGAGCCGTCGATCGGTACCAGTATTTAAGGTTCTGAAAAAGTCCAGTTACAGAGTCCTGGAGATGGTCCATGGCCTGATTTCTATGTATTTATGGAAGTAAAAAAAATTATTGCCATCCAATGGTATCGATGAATTTCTGAAAATATCCGTTTGGGGCTCAACCAGAATCGGTCCCAGAGTATTTGGAAGCAGCCAAATCCCTGGTTGGTTTATGATTAAATGTTCATGTATTTCTGGGTGAAATGGTCCTTAAGCAATCAAATAGTTCCAATACATGAAGTTCTGAAAGTGTCCTTATTGGGCCTACCGGAACTGGTTCCACAGTATCTGAATGTGGCAAAGTCCATGAGCTATGATTGGTCCATGGTATGATGTTTTTGCACCTTTGGGTGAAAAATCATGAAATTCTTGATAGCTACCGTCATGGTATGATGTTCTTGTACGTGGTGCCGAGTCCGACCAGAACCAGCAAGGTGTACCCTCCATCCGCAGCGCTGATGAAACCTCCCAATAGTGCTGCACAGAGCTCAAGTCTAGGTAGACTAAGCCGTTTAAGTGGCGCTACCCGGGGTTTAGCCGCAATTAGCTCGATTTTGATTTGCCCCTCCTTGCCAGTCGAACGAGGGTATATGCAGGCACCATATCCAGCTTCAGATGCGTCAGTGAAAACGTGAAATTGTGTGGAAATCGAATCTGGAAGAAAAATATATCGAGAAGCCTTCAAGTTTTCCAGAAGAAGCGATTGTGTTGCAAATTCTTACCATTTAATTGCCACATCTTCCGGTGCTGGATCGTCCCAATCGATAGTGAGAAGCCAAAGATGTTGCATTCGGATCTTGGATCATGCTACAACTGGCGAGACCAATCCAAGTGGGTCGTAAAGCTTCGCAACTGCTGAGAAGATCTTGCGTTTCGTCGTTTATAGATGATTAAACCTCAATGCACAGTTGGTCTGATCCTGTTTCCTATCCTACCTTACCTTACCAATCAGACTAAGGCCGGTGTGGCCTCTGCTGTACACAGAAGTTGTTTCCATTGTAATCGGTCCATGGCTGTACCTCGCCAGCCTCGCTGTCTGCGGAGGGTCCGCAGGTCGCCTTCTACTTGATCAATCCACCTTGCTCGTTGCGCGCCTCTTCTTCTTGTACCTGTCGGTTCGTTTTCGAGAACCATTTTCACAGGGCTGTCGTCCGACATTCTTACGACATGCCCAGCCCATCGTAGTTGACCGATTTTTGCGATGTGTACGATGGGAGGTTCTCCCAGCAACTGGTGCAATTCGTGGTTCATTCGCCTCCTCCACGTTCCGTCTTCCATCTGCACTCCACCGTAGATCGTACGCAGCACCTTCCGTTCAAAGACTCCAAGGGCGCGTTGGTCCTCCACTAGCAATGTCCATGTTTCGTGGCCGTAGAGAACTACCGGTCTAATTAATGTCTTGTAGATGGTCAACTTTGTGGTTCGGCGAACTTTGTTCGATCTTAGCGTCCTTCGGAGTCCAAAGTAGGCACGATTGCCAGCCATAATGCGCCTTTGTATTTCTCTGCTGGTGTCGTTATCGGCGGTCACCAGTGAGCCCAGATACACGAATTCGTCTACTACCTCGATTTCATCACCGTCGATCTGAACTTGTGCTAGGAGGCTAACATTTTCTTCTCGTGAGCCTCTTCCCTTCGTATATTTTGTTTTTAACGCAGTAATCACAAGCCCAATCCTTGTTTCCTATCCTACGCTCAGCGTTTTGACCCTTTGGACGGCTTCGAAGTGTAATGTCCAATCTCCTCCTAAGGCTTCGATGGGCAAACTTTTCAAAACATCCGGATTATTCGAGCACCATTTCCGAAGGTCGAGGACCCCTTCTGCTAAAAAAACATGCACTTCGTTTTGAAGTAGTGTGGTTTTTTCCATCGTATCCGCTCCCAAGAGAAAATCATCCATGTAGAAGTCGTCTTGCAAAGTGGCAATTAATCCATGATGGGTTTTCCATGCACTCTGTTCCACCAGCTGCTACCCAACCAAACACCGTATTGACGAGTACAGGAAGCGTATTGTCGAACTTGCAAATCTGCAACCGGCCACCATCGCGTACATGGAACTTGTAGAAATATTGAGCTCCCAGAATCAAATCGATTCGACCTGAAAGGTTGAATTCAGGATCAGCAAGAAGGTCGAAGTTCAGAAAGTACTAGTGGAAACGAAACAGATGGTTGATCTTCGGTTTGTTCTAGGACCACCTTGAGTCGTACCGTGAGAAGAAAAGGGGAGACTTCGGTTGCCCCGTCGCTACATTGGATGAAATTTATGCCACCGAACTAGAAACCGATTCACCAGAGTTCGAGGCCCCACCGGTTAATGATGGAGCAGAAGTGTTCAAAGTTTCCTTAACAGTTGAAATAGGAGTAGGAGGGAAATTAGAACCAGACCCGGGGAAACCAGGGTGTAGCAACGAATGATTATTCTGGGAACTCGTTTTACACCTAAATTTTGAAGAGCATTCTCGCGCCAAATGATTCCGGCCCTGGCGGTTGCTGCAGAGTCGCTTGAAGTTGGTAAGTTGCAGCCATTTGTGCACCGAAAGATTTGCGAAGGTTGGTCACCGCCTTATCCAATGCCTTTCACTACAGGCGAAGCAGTTTGACGGAATGTTTTCAGTCACCGAGTTGACCGAAACCCTTGCTGGACGAAACTTATTACCGTTGGACGACGCCGTTGAGAACGTGTGCTGATCGACCGACATCGCATCCAAAATCCGTGTTTGTTTTTTTTTTCAGAAATTCGACCAACAACCCAAACGATGGCTTCTTATCTGTGGTGACATGCTGCTCCCACTCTTTCTGAACAACTTCGCCCAACTTCGAGACCATCAAATTTACCAGCATCGCCCCTCAACCGATCGTCCTTTCTCCTAATTGGTCCATTATCTTCGTGTTGCGTTCGAAACAATCGATGAGATCGCGCAAGCCCGCAACTGATTCCTTTTTTATCCGAGGATACTCAAACAAGGCGTTCAGGTGACGTTTCTTGAGGAGATAGTTGTTAGAGAACCGATCGACAAATCCACCCCATGCAACCCTATAATAAGCCTCGCTCATCGAATAAGAAGCGAACAATTTTAGAGAATCACCTTTCAGCGAAGCGCGCAAATAACGTGATATCTTACTCATTTATTTGCAAATATTTCCAAGCACAATATACGTACACTGAAAGTAAAAACGTCCATCTACACGGAGAAAAAACAGTCCCGTTTGAAACAACAAACTTGTTTGTTAAAATCCAAACTAAAAGAAATGTTGTTTTAAAAATCCGTTTTGTTGTTTTAAGGCAACGATTCAGTTTTGAAACGAACAGGCAGGGTGGTTGGGTCTACCTAAGATATAACCACAAATTAAAGGGCGATACGGTCAAAATTTGGTCAATATCAACTTGACGTATTTCTTTCAATTTTGCATTTAAAAAACCTGAACACCCCTCATTTTGAAGGTGTGTGTGTGTGTAGAATGTTGCTCCTATTTTGATTTTGGAATTCACTCTTCAGTTGTCAAAATGCCGTCCAAGCAAGAAGAGCAGCGTATCAAAATTTTGCTCGCGCATCGCGAAAATCCGAGCTACTCGCACGCAAAGTTGGCAAAATCGCTAAAAGTTGCCAAATCAACCGTTACAAATGTAATTAAAGTGTTTGGGGAACGTTTGTCGACAGCCAGGAAGTCTGGATCGGGGGGAAATCGAAAACCGGAAGCCGCTGAGACGACAAAGAGAGTTGCCGGTAGTTTCAAGCGAAACCCTAACCTATCTCTCCGAGATGCCGCAAATAAGCTGGGTGTATCGTCTACAACCGTGCATCGAGCCAAAAAACGAGCCGGACTATCGACTTACAAGAAGGTAGTGACTCCAAATCGCGATGATAAACAAAATACGACGGCCAAAGCGCGATCCCGGAGGCTGTACACGACGATGCTGACGAAGTTTGACTGCGTGGTAATGGACGACGAAACCTACGTCAAAGCCGACTACAAGCAGCTTCCGGGACAGGAGTTTTATACGGCAAAAGGAAGGGGAAAGGTAGCAGATATTTTCAAGCAAACGAAACTGTCAAAGTTCGCAAAGAAATATCTGGTTTGGCAAGCCATCTGTACCTGTGGCTTGAAAAGCAGCATTTTCATAGCTTCTGGGACTGTCAACCAAGAAATTTACGTGAAAGAGTGTTTGAATAAACGTCTGCTGCCTTTCCTGAAGAAACACGGTTGTTCCGTACTGTTTTGGCCGGATTTGGCATCTTGCCATTACGGTAAAAAGGCCATGGAGTGGTACGCTGCCAACAACGTGCAGGTGGTTCCCAAGGACAAGAACCCTCCCAACACGCCAGAGCTCCGCCCAATTGAGAAATACTGGGCTATTGTCAAGCGGAACCTAAAGAAGACCAAAAAAACTGCTAAGGACGAGCAGCAGTTCAAGGCAAACTGGCTTTCTGCGGCGAAGAAGGTGGACAAGGTGGCTGTACAAAATCTGATGGCAGGGGTCAAGCGTAAGGCCCGGCAATTCGGATTTGGAAAAGCGGAAGCCTAACTGAATATTTTTCCTGAATTTTATACTAATTGAACTTGAAAAAGAAATTTAATTTGATTTTTTAAATAAACGATTTACACGCGTTTTCCCTTGACCAAATTTTGACCGTATCACCCTTTACGCTCAATTTCAAACTACTTCTATTCAATTTCATAACCTGCCGAGTTCTATCACATCTTCACATCTTTGGTTCTAGCAGAAACTGCAGTTCACTACTGGGGTCCCATGATGTTGAGAAGATATTTCCAATTTTCAAAACCTTATAATTTAAATTTGGCGCACTGTACGCAATAAAAACATAATTAATTAGTAGTGTATTCTGAATATCTGTTATATCTTGTTAGTTTTGGAAATTGTCATCGAACTCTGGCAGATTAGTTTGAGGGAGTCGTACGGAAGCTTGAACATGTGTGTGCGCAGTGGAAGTGTTGTGTGTCGCATGCACTTGGGATAATTTTCTCGCCAACCCTGCCCTTACCTCGAAATATTTCGCTTTAAATTCAGCCCTCAGCTGCTGATGCTCCGGCATGTTCTCTTCGTTGTCCTCCGTGCTTTCAATGTCGCTGCGAACGTCCTCGAATTCGTTCCACTTTTGCTTGAGTTTCTCCAAACGAATTTTCACCGATTGCTCATCGAACTCCTTGGTGGTTTTCAGGAACTGCGCGATCCGTACCATGATGGTGTCCCTGTTGCACACCATATTCTTCTGCTTCCTGGACGACGACATGGTCCTCGCACCGGATGAACTTCACGAAGATTAGGCTAACTGCTATCGAACAGGATCTGGTGAGCCTATCAAATAGGCCTTGTATAGATATAATTACTCTGGAACAGAAATCGTCCACACCGTCAGTAAGAATGAGCGTAACAGGTCCTTCTATAACCGAAAGATCGAGCACCGTATCGAGATGACGTCACGCAGCACCAAAACCGGAGGCAAATACACAGATCTGGTGAGCCTGTCAATCAGGCATTTGGTTTATTATCTATTGTCTCAGCTCACTTGCCTTCCACGTAAGAGTTAATTGTATAAATTCCAGTCAGTCCAGCTCCTTACTAATAATCAAGTCTAGCGTCTGCCAAGATGATCCTCAAACCGTATTTGCGAGTCCAAAGGGTGATGAAGAAATGTCGAAATTTCCGGCCACCGAAATCCTCGTCGAAGTAGTTAAAATAAAGAAGCCAACAAAAATTTACCAGGTAGAGATAAAAGCAGAAGCTTAAATAGTTGTCTTACAAGCCTTGTATAATTATTCAAATCTCGTTAATCTCATTTCCAAAAATCCGTTATGCCCTTGCACGATCGTCTATGGCTTACAGAATTCGTAATGGCAGCGCCCTGTAAATTAGCTCGCTCGTTGATCGTGATGGCGCCCCGTGTCTTTGTAATGCAATATAATAAGGCCAATACAAGTGTCCGCTGATCCAATGGCGTCGGTATGTTCCAAAGGACCGCTATCCTGGTCACTGCACTACTTCCCGATTTTACGACGCTTAGCACACTTTGGGCGAGCTGTTGAGTATTTCCCTTTCCCAGTACACAGGTTATGATCTTCAGTATGGTTGCCTTTGAGCTTAATTCTTCCACAACTTATTTATAGCAAACACGGTCAAGTCTTTCACACAACTAAAAGAACTTTTTTCACATGAATCTTACATTTAACTTAACCAAAGACTTTATTGTATTTACACTACTGTAGGGTTGAGGAATGAAATAACTGATATTAATGATTAACAATAAAAAAAAAGTTATAGTTTTATATTATGACTTGACTTCACTCCTGAAATACGATGACATAGAAAGGAGCGAGAAATAGAGCGTCAGGTGGACAGACCAATGCAATGGACAATCGAGACCGAACCTTCGTGGAAAGCGGTAGCATAATACAAGTCGATTAAAAGGTATTTGAGTGAGTGTTCGAAGTGCTGGATATCAAGGACAGGCTTAATTCTACAACTTCATTTATTTACTTAAACTTCTTTTGATAATTGTATTCGATGGCTAGCTGAATTTGGACTAACTATTTTCAATATGGTTAGATCACATTTATAATATGTCTGTCGACGACATGGCAGGAACAAACGGTCACTCCGTAATTATTCGGCGCACATGGTACTTTTCGCGAGCTTTCGTTACATACTGCGGTATTTCATTTCAGGTTATACTCTACTAGCTACGCCTACCCTACCTACTATACTATTTTTCGTACCGTGAAACAACACTATAAGTGGTGCGTAGCAACTGAAGGTTTCGTTCATTTTGGCAGTAACAAAACCATCACTCTGTAAGCGTTGTCGACAGCCACAACAGTTGCTGTGCAACGTCACAATCATTGAGGTTCATTTGGGTGAGCTACATTACTGCTGGCCTGCCACCACCTTTTTTTACACCGGGCATTTTCTCTTTGCAGAGCATGCACCTTGATTGCTTCGTGCAGTCTCTAGCAATATCACCGCATTCACTGCAAAGAGGACTTAACAGTGCCTTGCTTGATGCCCGAAGCGAAATATGCACTTGAAGCACCTCTTTACTTGCTTAGCAACTCGAGGGACGTCTATCAGCGAGCAAGCCGACCATCCAACTTTCACCCTACCTGTAGTTTGCTGCCACTCTCGGAAGCCCATCGCCGCCATTTGCGTGCCACCGTACCCCTTCCGCAACCGGATTGTCATCAATTCCTCCCCGAAATGCTCCACCAGAGTGCGTTTCAAACCACTATCTCATTTCATGAGTGACCCCAACAGCATCGTTACTGTTGGTATAAATCGGTCCAAATCAGCTTTCAATCGTTATGAGTAATAACCCTGATTCCCCAGTGAAAATCGCTGCCAAACTTTGTGAGTTTTCCTCACAGCATCCCTACAGCCAAAATAGTTTGTTTTCACAACAACAGGAATCACCATCACGCTTTGCGATTAGTCCTTGAAGCAACCTTACTGTTGGTGTACATCAGTTTGAATCGGAATTCGGTACAAGCATTTGAACAATTTACTGGACGTCCCGCGGATTAAGCGTATCGTTCCCCCAAACGAAACCCTGCTACCAACTCAACCCTTTTATCCATCATCCTAGTAATTTTCCGTGAAATGGTAAAGGATTCCTCGGTCTTAAGCAAAGCAAATATCACGTCAACATTTGCATTTGGGCTAAAGATTGTACTCGACAAAAATGCAACACTTTCTTTTATGTATAACTTTTTATTGCACTGGTAAAAATTGATGGAATTTTGGGTGAAACTTGCTTAGAGTGTAATGTTTACATTGCACAATTTCGTCACAATCTGTCTAGTGGTTATCAAGATGGCTTCCAAGCAAGATGTGCTTCGAAAAAAATATGGGCACGGTTGGGGAGAATCCAGGCAAGCCCCACAGGTGGATCGCGAAACAGTTGGGAAGACCATGTCCCGTGTGGTAAGGAGTGTAGCGAATATAAGCTATCCACATACATTTGCGTTGTACGCATGTATTTGTGATGGTTTTGGATGCTCTGAACACTGCATGCTGTGCGTTTAACTGTCAGCTTTGTTTACTTGTTTGTGCGGTTCAAATTCTGCGTTTTCAAAATGTCGCGTATTGAAAAGGAAGTGAAAATTAAGGTTCTGGACACATGGCTAAGTGAGAAGGGTATTACTATGCGAAAATTGGCGAAGCGGTTTGGAATTCATCATGCGAGTGTTAAAATCATCATTAATAAGTTTGGGGAACACTATTCTTTGGATGAGCTACCAGGAAGAGGCAGAAAACCCGGTTCTTCCAACCCGAAACTGGAGCAGAAAGTGGTATCTCTAATCATGAAGAACAAATCAATGTCAATACGTGATTTGGCCAAAAAAGCAG
Organism: Aedes koreicus; assembly: GCA_024533555.2. Taxonomy (NCBI): domain Eukaryota; kingdom Metazoa; phylum Arthropoda; class Insecta; order Diptera; family Culicidae; genus Aedes; species Aedes koreicus. The sequence goes on from JAHHFK020006014.1 coordinate 114,835, forward strand.
GAACGAGTGTCGGAATGATCCAGCGTATCAAGAGGCGAAACCACCTGAAGACCTACAAGAAGCAGAAAATCTCGGAACAAAGTGCAGAATAGAAGAAGCGAGCAGCAACAAGGGCCCGGAAATTTTATTCGCGTCTTTTGCAGCGTCCGGATGCATGCGTTTTGATGGACGATGAGACCTATGTAAAAGAGGACTCAAAAACCCTTCCAGGTCCACAATACTTTACTGCCGTCGTTGGGGAGGATGTGAGCAATGCGGACAGGTCGATTCAAGTGGAGAAATTCGGTCGAAAGGTACTGGTATAGCAAGCAATATGTTCCTGTGGTTTGAAGTCAACCATTGTTTACACTACCGGAACTATAAATGCGGAAATCTATCGATCTGAGTGTCTCCAGAAGAGATTGTTGCCTTTATATAAGAAGCATAGTTCACCTCCACTGTTTTGGCCGGATTTAGCGTCGGCTCACTATGCCAAAACCACTCTCAATTGGCTTGCGGAAAAGGGTATAGATTTCGTTGAGAAAAATATCAATCCACCAAATTGCCCTCAGCTTCGACCCATCGAACGTTACTGGGCAATCGTGAAGAGGGTCTTCAAGAAGACTGGTAAGGCAGCTGGGAACATGCAGGAGTTCAAAAAAATTTGGGCTCAAGCGTCCAAAAAATGCGATGCAACACTTGTCCGGAACTTGATGAAGAGCATTCGATCCAAAGTTCGAAAATTCGTGAAGGCAGTGGAAGAAAAGCGTAGACGACCGATCCCGTGAACGAAAGGAAGGTGAGGGATTAATACAAGTGCAATCCGAACCATTCGATTCGGGACGTGGCCAAAGAGGTCAAATCTATCGTCTGGTTCATCCAGCAGACAATGAAGCGGGCCATGTCTTCAAGGTAAGAAAGGCGCCTTACCAAACCGAAAAACAGAATACGGTCGCTAAATTCCGCGCCAGGAAACTGCACCGCGAGTGCAGCCGAAATGCGTCGTAATGGACGACGAAACGAAAATTTAAACGGAGCCAAGCACTTCCCTGGCCTGGAGTTTTTCGTCGACAAGTCCTGCTGGGATGTTCCGGGGAAGTTCCGGAAGAAGAAGGTCGACAAATTTGCCATATAAGAAGTTCTTGGTGTGGCAGGCGATCTGTGGGTGGGGCAAATTCAACTAGCTGTACATAACGACCGGCACGATCAACGGCCATATAGACTGTTAGAGAAAGTATAAGCACACTTTAAAAATAACAAAATATTCATGTTTTTTTTTTAGTTTTGATAATTTTATTTGGCAAATCATATTTGTATTTGTGTTTTATATGATATTTTACTCTCGTTTAATCAAAATATTTAATCATAGCCAAGACTCCTAACTTTTCCTCGAACATGACCCATTAGCTTCTGCACAGTGGTACTTCCTACCATTTTAACCACTTTTGGCCAATCTTTTTTAAATTTTTGGATGTCGTCCGCTGGTTTTATGAATTTTCGAAGCTTTGCTTTGGTTAAAGCCCAAAAAGTCTCGATTGGCCGTGCCTCCGGGCAGTTCGGCGGATTCATGTCTTTTGGTACGAAACATACATTTTGACTTTTGTACCATTCTAAAGTGTCCTTTGCTTAATGACATGACGCCAAATCAGGCCAAAACACTACTTGACCTTCCTGCTGCCTGATCATTGGCAATAATCGCTTCTGGAGACATTCCTTGACGTATTTCTTAGTGTTCATCGTCTCCGTTGTGATGTACGGACTAGATGTTTTACCACACTCGCATATTGCCTGCCAAACCTTAACCTTCTGACCGAATTTTTCGGTAAAAATTGCCTTCTCCGTTTCGGGGATATCTTTGTCTTCGCTTACAGTATAGAATTGCGGTCCGGGAAGCGTTTTGTAATCTAGTTTCACATATGTTTCATCGTCCATTATTATACACCCAGAATTTCTACACAATAACGAATCGTAGAGTTTGCGGGCCCATGGTTTCACGGACGCGGCCTGTTTTGGGTTCCTTTTGGGTTTTTTCTGCTTCCGGTATTTTTTTATCCCAAGTCTTTCTTTGGCACGGATGACGTTTCTCGACGAGATCCCTAGTATTTTCGCAACATCCCGAACGGAAGTCGCTGGTTTTCGCTTGTAGGCATCCCTGATCTTTTTATCGATATCCGGACTAACAGGACCGGATTTCCGACCACTCTTCGGCGTATCTTCAAACGTACACTTTTCTCTATTTTTGCGAATTTTCTCTCTTTTTTTTGTTTTTTGTGGGTGAGGGGGGTTTTCTTTTGTTGCTAAAAAAAAATATTTTTTTTTTTTTTTTTTTTTTTTTTTTTATTAATCATTTATTTGTACAGGCTCAATCGAATCAACTTTACAGAGCCAAGTTTTCATATTTTTTTACATTATTTATCTTATAACTAAAGTTAGGGGGATAGAACCGATTACTCGCGGCCGTCTCGAGGTTAATAGGAATAACAAATTACGGATGGGAAGATGGGTGGGAATTTAAAGTATGGTATACATAACACATTAATTTTAAATTCTAAATTGTCAAAAAACTTAAAACTATACAATGTATGGATTTCTTTTAACTTGAACATTTTTTTTGAAAAAGAAAAAAAAAACACACAAACACAGATAAAAAAAAAAGAAAAAAAAAACTTAAAGTAAACATACAGGTTAAACTAACTACAATCTAATGCTAATGTTAGTCAAAAACACATAAATTAATTGCATATACTCCAAATCACGCAAAGCCAAAATATCTCGAATTGGCACATTGGGTTGCCTACCTCGAGCCCGAAGAGAATCATTAAGCTCCGATCTGACTCCACGATGCTCAACACAAGACCAAATAACGTGATCTGCGTCCTGATAGCCTTGTCCACACTCACAGAGATTGCTGTCGCTCAGCCCAACCCGGTATAAATGAGCGTTCAAAGAATAATGATTGGACATGAGGCGAGACATGACACGAATGAAGTCTCGTCCCACATCCATCCCCCTAAACCAAGATTTCTTCGACACCTTAGGGATGATAGAATGTTGCCATCGCCCCAAATCTCCTTTACTCCATTTATACTGCCTGCTGACGAGTGACTGTTGACGAAAAATAGCAAAAAATTCATTGAAGGCGATTTGTCGATCATAAATATCGCCTTCTATAGCGCCCACCTTTGCAAGCGAGTCCGCTTTCTCATTGCCCAGAATTGAACAATGAGAAGGGACCCATACAAAGGTGATGATAAAATAACGCGAAGATAAAGCACTTAGAAGCTCCTGTATTTTCATGAGAAAATACGAGGAGTGCTTTACCGGCCTCAAAGAGCGAATAGCCTCTATAGAACTGAGACTATCCGTGAAGATGAAGTATTGATCCGGTGTAAAAGAGGTAACAATTTCTAACGTAAAGTGTATTGCCGCTTATTCAGCAACATATACGGAACAAGGAGCTTGAAGTTTACGATTGGCGCTATAAATTTCATTGTATATACCAAAGCCTGCAGACTCCTCTATCAATGATCCGTCAGTGAAGAACGATTTAGTGGAATTAACTTGGCCAAACTTTGCAGAAAATATCACAGGAGCAATCATAGGACGATGATGCTCTGGAATTCCACGAAGCTCTTGCTTCATGGATAAATCAAAATGAACCGAACTGCCGAAGTCGGAGAAGCAAACACGATTGGGAATATTTGGCGAAGGGCTGACATCCTGTGTTATGTACCAATGGTACAATGTCATGAAGCGAGTTTGAGGATTCAACTCGAGAAGCTTCTCAAAGTTTTCGATTACCTGGGGGTTCATAACTTCACACCTGGTGAGGAGCCGGAGAGACAATTCTGAAAATCGATCCGAGAGTGGCAACATGCCAGCCAGCACTTCCAGACTCATCGTATGAGTCGAGTGCATACAACCTAACGCGATACGAAGACACCGATACTGAATACGTTCCAGTTTAATGATATGCGACCGAGCCGCCGACTGAAAACAAAAACTACCGTATTCCATAACCGACAAAATCGTTGTCCGGTACAACGTTAGAAGATCTTGCGGATCTGCTCCCCACCAGGTCCCGGTAATTGTGCAGAGAAAGTTGATCCTTTGCTGGCATTTTCGCTTCAGATACTCAATGTGGGATCTCCAGGTGCACTTAGAATCGAACCAGACCCCAAGATATTTAAAGGACATAGAATGAGTTATCGGTGTACCCCAAATTTGAAGCTTCGGTTGTGCTGGGTTATGCTTCCTTGAAAAAACTACCAACTCAGTTTTCTCCGTAGAGAATTCGATACCTAGCTCTAGAGCCCAAGTAGACAAATTGTCTAAGGTATCCTGTAAGGGTCCTTGCAGATCGACCCCATTGGGTCCAGTGACCGACACTACGCCGTCATCTGCAAGTTGTCTCAACGTACAGTTGTCACTTAGACAACCGTCAATGTCTTTGACATAAAAATTATAAAAAAGTGGGCTAAAACATGATCCCTGGGGAGACCCATGTAGCTGAATCGAGAAGCTGTAGAGGTTCCATGAGAAAAGCTCATATGTTTCTCTGACAGCAAATTGTACAAAAAGTTATTCATTAATGGAGAAAAGCCACAAGCGTGGAGTTTATCTGAAAGAACTTCAACAGATACTGAATCAAAAGCCCCCTTTATGTCCAAGAATACAGAAGCCATTTGCTCTTTTTTAGCAAAAGCTAGCTGAATATCTGTGGAAAGTAACGCGAGACAGTCGTTCGTTCCCTTACCCCTACGGAAACCATATTGAGTATCTGAAAGCAGGTTGTTCATCTGAACCCATTTGTCCAGACGGAAGAGGATCATTTTCTCCAACAACTTTCGAATGCAGGATAACATCGCGATGGGTCGATAGGAGTTGTGGTCGGACGCGGGTTTGCCAGGTTTTTGAATGGCGATAACTCTCACCCGCCTCCAATCATCCGGTACAATGTTGAGCTCCAAAAACTGATTAAACAAGTTCAACATGCGCCTCTTCGCGACGTCTGGAAGGTTCTTAAGCAAGTTGAACTTGATTCTATCAGCTCCTGGAGCCGTATTGCCACACGAAAGTAGCGCGAGAGAGAGTTCTACCATTGAGAAAGGTTGGCTGATCTCATCTATCGAATTCTCGGTTTCGCGAGGAATGATCCGTGCCGGCACAGAATCTGGACAAACTTTTCGCGCGAACTTGAGGATCCATTGGTCCGAGTACTCCTCGCTTTCGTTGTTCTTAGTTCGGTTACGCAATCTTCGCGCCGTGTTCCAAAGAGTACTCATCGACGTCTCGCACGATAGCCCGTCCACGAATCTTCGCCAGTATCCGCGTTTCTTGGCCTTGATGAGGCTCTTAAGTTCGCGTTCGAGAGCCGTGTATACTTCGAAGTGCTCAGGTGTTCCACGTCTACGGAAAACTTTAAACGCGTCGGACTTTTTACGGTAAACCTCGGTGCATTGCTGATCCCACCATGGAGAAGGAGGTTTCCTGCGAAATGACGTCCCTGGAACTGGTCGAGTTTGAGCTTGAAGCGCGCTGTCTATGATCAGGTTGGAGAGGAAGTTATATTCTTCCAGCGGTGAAAGCCTTTCTACCGTCGTTACGGCTTCATCTACTGCTGTCCTGAACTTTGTCCAATCGATGTGACGGGTAAGATCATACGTGACGTTGACAGATCTCGACGGATTGAACCCGGTGGCAACCGAAATTTTTATGGGCAAGTGATCACTACCGTGGGGATCTTGAATCACATTCCATGTGCAATCCAACGATAATGAATTCGAACAAAGTGTGAGGTCTAATCTACTGCCAACTGAGGATGTTCCAGCCAAACGTGTTACTTCTCCATTGTTAAGAACGGTCATATTGAAGTTGTCACAGAGGTCATATATCAGGGAAGACCGGTTGTCATCGTACAGTTCTCCCCAGCCTGTACCGTGAGAGTTAAAATCTCCCATGATCAACCGTGGAGAAGGAAGGACCGAACAAATATCTGAAAGTTGTTTTCGGTTAATTGAGGCTCTAGGAGGAATATACACAGAAGCAATGCAAAGGCTTTTATTTTTAATAACAGCCTGACATGCGACAACTTCAATACCTGGCATTGGAGGAAAATTCACTCTATAGAAGGAGTAGCACTTTTTGATCCCCAAAAGTACTCCTCCTCCACGTGAATCCTCACGATCAAGACGAATAATATTGAAATCATGAAAAGGAAGATCGATTTCGGAAGAGAGCCATGTTTCACAAAGAGCGAACGCATCACAACCGGTATTGTGAGCTAAATATTTAAAAGATTCCAATTTAGGAATCAAACTTCGACAATTCCACTGTAGAACAGTGATCAAATCCCCGACCTCATTTGGAAAATTATCCATCGAAGGAGATGATAGCTGCAAGGAGGGGCCACTTAATTGTCAATTGCTTCAAAAAAGTCTTCACTGTTGGAAGCATTGCCAAAACAATGCTTTTGAGAGGGTCAGAAATTTCAAGGTACTTGAAGATACCTTCGGCAATGTCATCAAATGAGAACAGCCCACTTGAGGAGGGGGCTTCTGTTCTTAAAATAGGGGCTTCAGGGGTTTTGGGTTCTCCGGGGGGAGGGAGAGTCCCGGGGGTAGTTAGTACTACGGAAGCCAGGAGGAATTGTCTTTTCCTTTTTTCCACCTTTTTTTGAAATGGGCAAGCTGGTCTCGGGCTTCTTTTCAGCAATTTTCCGTGGGCGGACGCGTCTTCGCTTCCTTGAAGCACCTTCCGGAAAAGTGAACGATGTTCCCTCTTCAGCCGAATCAAAGTCAGACTCGTCATCTGACAGAGGAGCAAAGGGATTTGTATTGGCATTGGGTGGTGGGGAGACTTTTTTCACCATTTCGGCGAAAGATTGCCTGGAACGCTGTTTTAGCGAGCGTTCTAATTTCTCCCCGCGTTGTTTGTACGCTGGGCACGACGAGAGAGCATGAGGAGGAGTTCCTTTACAGAAAGCGCATTTTGGTGTGCTGTCTGCGCAAGCGCCATCCTCGTGCTTCTCCCCACAATTAGAGCAGCGTGCCTTATCGTATGTCCCATCTGCCTTGTCGTATGTCCCATCTGCTTGCATTTTTCGCAGATCATGACCCGAGGTACAAACAACCGCACAGGTAGTCGAAGTTTTCCCAACTCGACGTATTGAGGGAGGGCTGAACCAGAGAAGGTTACGCGAAACGAGTCTGACGGTGTAAACTTCTTTTCACCCTTCGTGATCGATACTGTGCCTAGTTTTTGCACATCAAGTATCTTGACTGAAGGAAGCAGAGGGTTCGTAAAGCGACCAACCCCCTGCTTCAACAGGATCTCAGGGGTCAAACTCGCTTCGGTGACAACCCCTTCAATCTCAATACCTCGAGCTGGGATGTACACTAAATACTCCAGTGTAAAAAACTGAGAGACAGCAATTTCGTTAGCCTGTTTAAGGTTGGACACAACGACTTTTAGTTTATTGGGTCTCACCTTAATTATCTCGGTCACGGCCGAGAATCGTTTCGTCAGATCGTTTGAAATCTGGTAAACATTGAGAGGTTTCGTTTTGGGCCGAAAATAGACAACCCAAGGACCAGCTGAACTATCTGGATAAGCACGCGATCGGGTAACTTTAAGAGCTACCCCATCATTTGGCGGCATGGATGAATCATCTTCCGACAAATCATCCATGTCGCACCCGTGGGAGCTTATGACGCTCAACCGCTAACGTAATTATCTACAATCAATCACAGATAAACAAACTAAACCTAAGATAAACAAACTAAACCTAAGCACACTCTCTCACACACTCTCACACACTCTCACTCACTCTCACTCACTCTCCACACTCTCACACACAATACGATTAAAATTAATTCAGAAGAGCGAGAAACAAAAACTTATCTTATATTTATCACTGATCTACTGCAGACGGGCGACGAATGTACTGCTGCTGCCGAGCGACGATGTGTAGCCGCGTATACCGGCTAGACGTGGAGCTCAGCGATGATGATGATGATGATGATGATACTGGTCGGTGGTGGTTGGCAGATGAACGATTGCACGCTACACACGATGGACTGCTGGTGTGCGTGCCGTATGGATGCGGAGCAATATGCCTTTTAGATCGTTGCAATATTGCTAATTGCAATTAATGACGTTGTTGCACTGCTTATCACACAACTTTGACTTCTTCAGAAAACCAAGACTCGATTTCACTCGCGAGTGCAAAAAAACTTAAGACTGAAGAATTGAAACAACTCGTGAAAAGCTTCCAAAGCAACGTAGAGCGGACCGAACGAACTGTTCCGTTTGCTTGTTCACTGGGTAATGAATGTTTTATTTTTATGATTTAGAGGAATTTATGCTCCTTTATAATTTTAGATAATTTAATTCAATGAAACTTTGCTGAAAAAATTTAAATTCTATCTCATCTACGTATCGTTTTATAATAGTTTTTCTAACAGTTTTTTTTTTATTTCAAATTTAATTTGAAAAATTTCTTAAAATAACTTTTAGGGCATAAAATGACGCACATTTTGAAGATACAAGATGGTTTCTAATTATTGTTTAAAACAAGTTGTAGAAGTTGAAGTGTAAAAGAAATACGTTTTTTTAAAGATATCTTACTCACTTATTTGCAGATATTTCCAAACACAATATACGTAGACTGAAAGTAAAAACGTCCATATACACGGAGAAAAAACAGTCCCGTTTGAAACAACAAACTTTGTTTGTTAAAATCCAAACTAAAAGAAATGTTGTTTTAAAAATCCGTTTTGTTGTTTTAAGCCAACGATTCAGTTTTAAAACGAACAGGCAGGGTGGTTGGGTCTTCCTAAAGATATTACCACAAAACAACACACATTATGGTTGTTCTTAACTTACATATTTGTCGTTTCCACCTTGCAAGAGGTTTATTATTACCAAAACATAGGTTGCGTTGACTCAGGGAAACTAATTAAAATTTTAGATTGATTCAACCAAAGCGGCGGTTAAATCAAACTGATATATTGTTTGGAGAAAAAACAACCAAAAGTTTGAAAGAAACTATTTTTTTGGGTTATTCCATTTTCCGTCCGGTCCCGCGTATGTTTTCAACGCAGGTGAAAATTTAATTTAATGAATTTAGAGAAAACCTGAAAATAGTATCGTACTAACATATGTAGATTTCTTTTAAACTGAGAGAGGTCTATAAATGTTAATATGCGCTTTTCTTATGTTTGCAAGCCTTTTATTCAAATAAATAGTATTGAAATTATTACAAAAGAAATGTCGGTGAACGGAAATGTTTGTTGTTTCAACCGTTTTCGTTCGTTTGTTTCAAACAGCAATTCAGTTTAAATCATACTAAAATTTGTTTGAAGCAAACCATGAGCGTTGGTAGAACCAACTAACAAATCTGTTTGTTTTCGTAGCTGTTAGAATGAAACAACCAACATAATAGTAAATTCAAACGGATGTCAGTTGAACTTAACTGCTTAATTCCCGAAACAATAACTCAAAATTTTAGCTTGTTTTAACCACCGTAGGTAATCAAATCAAAGTAATATGATGTTTGTGTCCAATTCAACGTGAAATTCCAGTTAAATGAAACTAGAATTCGTTTGCGTTTACCAATTTTTTTTCTCACTGTAGCAGGTCTTTGCAAAATTTTTTGTCCCCTTTTGTCACCTAGTGGAGTAAAACTCATTTTAAAATGTGTAGTTTTGCATTTTTTCTGTATAACTTTCGATCAGCAGCATCAACAATTACCATCATAGTGCCTAACAATGCGAGATTTTTATGACAATGTTGATGTTTTTAAGTTAACACATCTCCATTTATTCATTACCATTTATATCACAGACAAACAGAAATAACACATTGAAAATTTTGCACTAAAAATAATTCCCCGTATCAAAACCATAACTGGAAACTGGTTGTGGGGATATCTCTTCTAGGTATAAATTGGTTTTTGCTGATAAGTTTGCTCGGAAACTGATGATTTAACAAGGAATCTGCAGTTGTGGACTTAAAACAAGGTTTTCATCGCATCTCACACAATGGCGTCGATTGTTTAAAAAAGCGGATTTTACCCTTCATTCGGCAACACAAGACCAACGTTATGTTTTGGCCGGCCACTACTCTAAGGAGGTACAAGAATGGTATGCTGCAAACAATCTTAATTTCGTCGCCAAAGAGATTAATCCTCCAAATTGCTCTGAGGTCAGACCGATCGAAAAATATTGGGCAATTGTCAAGCGAAAACTTCGAGGATGCGGTAAAAAAGTGACAAATGACAAATGCGTTTAAAGTGGAATAAGTTCGCCGGTACAGTGTCACCAGCTATTGTGCAGATCATGATGGCATCAATCACAAGTAAAGTGCGACAGTTCGTTAGAAACGGTGAAATGTAATGGTGACGTTTTGATGACATTTTGGTCAACAGTGTATGTTGTTTTATTCTTGAGTTATGGTCACTTCATTGCGTCCAAGTTTACTTTGAATCGGGCTTTATCCTGCCTCTGGCGTAGTTCTCAGCCAACTGGACGGGTTCATTGATGACTCTGTAGTTCAATTTGAACATATTCTATATCGAACAGCATTTTCCTAGTCGTGGCTCAACCAATAGCAGACAACAATATAAGCCACCAAAATTTCCAGTTAGTGATCAACTCATTCATGAATCCTAAAATTTATCTAAGTTCTAAGCCCAGGAAGCACGGATCCAATCCATCGAAAAACCCCTCGATTCAAGAAATCCTCTACCCTAACCATGAATCAAACCGACCACGACGACAGCCAGCGTCCCGGCGATGATGGCAAGCCAGGCCAATGGGGAAGGTGTCTGATTATCACTTCCGTGTCTTTGTGTATTAGAGGCAATTCCGCTCGATGCAGCAGCAGCAGCAGCCGGCGCGAAAAAGAAAAGACCATTTGATTGCATTGCCTTTTCCTCCACATCCAGCGACGCCGCGGCGTGGTCGTGCTTTACATTGAAACACACGACAATTTATGACTGTCCGGCAGGCAAACGTCGTTCCTCAATGTTCTGCACCGTGGATGGATTTGGTTTCATAAAATAGTAATAGCTTAGGCAGCAGCAATTAGTAGTAGTTGTCCCACTGATCTAGATGACATCCACCCATCCGAACCTGTCCAGTGTGGTTGGGAAATCTCTGTGGGAACTCGGGATTCGATTCCAATTACATCCCACTTTGGCAGACCATCTGGGATGGGAATCAGTTTGGATCATCGTCACTCATTGGACTCCGATGATGGTAGCAGAGCGCAGCAGGATGTCATCCAGTCTTCCACACCTGCCCCATCATCGCCCAGAAAATCAAACGGCCTGGCCTGTATCTCGCAAACTCATCTCTATTAAAATAATGATCGATCGATGAGATCGTAAAAGCATTTCGACTTCAACCGAGGACGCAGAATTCCCATGCCCGGGCAAAAGATAAAACATTGTTGTCGGATCTTCATAGCGAAGCGCTCGCCCTGACAGGTGAGAAGTCATTTCACACTGTCGTCCGTCCGGGTCCGTCGGTTGCCGTTAGAAAGCTACTTTGCACTCTCGATTCCTGCTTGCCATGCG
>JAHHFK020006015.1:0-33398 GCA_024533555.2 Aedes koreicus
CTCCTAATAGAATTGACCTCCAAAAGTTCCTTGCATGTTTTTGTCAACATTCATGTACTAGTCAGCGTCAGCAACTATTTTATTATGACTAGTACATGTAAACAAACCGCGAGCAACCGACGAAAGTGATCGTTCGAAAGATCCATTAGACGCGTGCGATTTCGTTGCTGTCACCATTTGAAGTCTGTTGGACACGTTTCCCAAACAGCCGGTAAATAACGATAACACGACTTCATGTATTGGCAATGCGTGGTTTGAACGGACCGTTTCCGTGGAGCAGTAAAACATTCGTTTCTTTCAATTAAACGTGTCACATTGCAAATAAAGCCGACTGACGCAAATTGTGGAGATTCTGCCATTACCCTCACGTGATACCTGGGCTAATGCATTTCCCATTCGTCGTCTTCCAATTGACGCGTTCTTTCCCTCGACTAGGGGATGGAGATGGGACGGATAACGACTGGAGAATGATTGGGCAAAATTATACCCCGGTGCACAGAGCTGAATAGAAATTGCCTAATTTTGAAACGTTTTGAATGGGAGGGTGGAGAAATCAGTGGGACGAGCCAGACAGGATGATATCCCGCTAACGTCATTGTCATCGAATAACTTACAATCGATCGAAGAAAAAAAGGCCAGTTGTTGCCAACTGGTAGACAGCTGGGAAACTCATTGGTATGCTTGGGATGCTTTGGAAGTGAATTGACGATTTATGATTATATGACATATATTTATCACTGTCGTTTGTTGATCGATGATTGCAGGATAGCGAGCTTTACCATTTCTAGAACACACTTTACGAACGAGACGTAATTAGAGCAAGATGCATATCCACGTTTTTCACAAACAAAAAAACATGATCGTTAAGTGTTGTTCATCTGCAAAACCCGACAATCGCAAAACATTAAGCGTAATGAATGAATCAGCTCTCGAGATAAACTCCATTGTAATCTAGCAAACAACCCTTGTTAATTACCAACCCGCTTTTTTTTTTTGCTATTTGCAGCCTTCATCTTGGGTATGTTCGGTGCTTTTGGAATCACGGCAGGAGCGCATCGACTGTGGTCACACCGTTCGTACAAGGCCAAGTGGCCGCTACGGTTAATACTGATGATTTCGCAGACACTGGCCTTCCAGAACAGCATCTACGAGTGGGTGCGGGATCATCGAGTCCACCACAAGTTCACCGACACGGATGCCGATCCTCACAATGCCAAGCGTGGATTCTTTTTCTCCCACATCGGCTGGCTGATGATGAAGAAACATACCGATGTTAGGGAGAAGGGTAAAACCGTTGACATGACCGACCTGGAATCGGATCCGATCGTAATGTTCCAGAAGAGGTGAGTACTGTCAATGTTGAAAGAGAACTGTAGTCATCACTAACACCTTGAACCCTTCACCCGCAGATATTACGCCGTTCTCATGCCTGTGTTCTGCTTCGTCGTTCCAACCTTCATGGCCTACCACTTCCTGGACGAGACGTTTTCCAACTCCTGGTATATTGTGGCGATCTTCCGCTACGTGCTTTCACTAAACGGAACCTGGTTGGTGAACAGCGCGGCCCACATTTGGGGAACCAAGCCCTACGACAGGTTGGTATTTATTAACAAAGATAGCAAAGTTAAACAACACCTTATTTCCGATGTTATTGTTTTACATTTCTGTGCTCATTTGTAGAAAAATTTCCCCAACAAACAACACATTCGTGGCGATTGCCGCAGTTGGTGAGGGTTGGCACAACTACCATCATGTGTTTCCATGGGATTACAAGACGTCCGAGTTGGGCAAATACAGCACGAACTTCACGACGGCGGTGATCGATTTCTTCGCTAAGATCGGCTGGGCGTACGATATGAAATCGGTGTCGGATGACATGATCAAGAAGCGAGTCCTGCGGACGGGTGACGGAACGCATCCGTACAGCGAGGAACAGCTACGGGAGAAGATGGTCGACTTCATCAACAATCTGGATCATGAGCAGGAGAATGTCGTGTGGGGTTGGGACGATCACGATATGGCCGAAGACGACCGAAGGGATGCGACTGTTAGTAACAAAAAGGACTAGGAGTGATTACGGTGCGGACCACCAGACACGGGAACAGCCAGGCGCGGTTTCTAGAACTGCTGGAGGTTGTTAAATTTGGGACAATGTTATTATATTCCTTTGATCGATTATCGATGATTTCTCTTGTGTAGCTAGCCAGTAGTGTTCTACCTGGGATGCACCGTAGGCATGCCAATCAAAAGGGGGGAGTTGCTAGTAATCGGACAACGAGGAAGAAACTGTAGCTCAAGTGAATTGTTTAATTTATTCTTTAGTTCTTCTTCTTGCGTGATGTAAGAAATTATAGTACTAAGAGAATCATGCGGATACAGCTAGTGTAGGTATCGTGCTATGTAGAATGAATAAATGTAGCATGCATTCAAAATAGGTTGACGGAGTTTTTGCTTGAAAGAAAGGGTTCTGGACAATTGGTGAAAATGATGAAGGTGATTAATCAGAACCAAGGCCGGGGTGGCCTCTACTGTATACAGAAGTTGTCTCCATCTTATTCGGTCCATGGCTGCACCTCGCCAGGGTCGCAGTCTGCGAAGGGTCTGCAAGTCGCCTTGCAGGCCTCTTTTTCTTGTGCCCGTCGAATCGTTATCGAGAATCATTTTAACTGGGCTGTCGTCCAACATTCTTACGACATGCCCCGCCCACCGATGGACCGACTTTAGCGTTGTGAACAATGGGAGGGCCTATCAGCAACTGATGCAATTCGTGGTTCATTCGCCTCCTCCACGTTCCGCCTTCACCTTCACGCAGCACCTTCTGTTCAAAGACACTAATGGTGCGTTGATTATCCTTTATTCTTTATTTATTTGACGTCAATCATGTGTAGACCTTTAGTTACAGTTATTTTTACATGTTTTGTCACTCTTAAATCTATATAAAAATATTTGTAACAGTATTTGGCTTATATTCTAGTACATATATGGGCAGCTTTTTATCAATGTTAGTCTATAAGCACCAAATTGGGTCTATTTGTGGATGCAACATTGTCCCATTCGATAGATATATTATTAAATGCTGCCTTCGTATGGTTTTTTTCCTGATATCTTTTATTTATGGCATTGCAGCTGTATTCATTCTACTTACCCAACACAAAATTTCACAAACAAGCTTAAATAAAACTGCTTTGAAACACTTAAGAGATTTTCACATATGATTTATTGGCTCTCCGTTAATGAAAACATTATAATTCTCTCTGTAAAGGTTTTGTTCCTACGGTTTGTGTTTAGATGAGCCTTGTAGAAAATATAAAACCGAAACCCTGCTTTTTTTTTGGAAAATTTTACCAATAACAACAATTATAATAAGTTTTAAAGCCAACAGACCACAGTTGGGAACAAAGAAAAAAATATGTCCCTAACATTGGGTCCACGGTTTTCTTGATAAATCAATGTTATTTTATCTGTGTGAACTGTTAGTTTGTAACGTGTGACTATTTTCTGTATATCTAGGCTGCATTAGAGGGTTTATAGGTTCAATTTAGCCAAATTTAGATCATTTGAAGATCATGGAGATAATCTGTTCAGCTTAACTAGTGAAATCATGATGTCTAAAAAGTTAAGAAAATCGTAAATTACACGGAAGTGAACAACAGTAAATTGATAAATAATGTCTGAATTCCTTCGAATTAAATCGGTTATTTTGATAGCAACATAATTTTGATGATTATCGCTGAATTAATGACATATTTGGTACATAGGCCGAATGAAGGAGCTAGGCTAACATTGCTACCCCTTTCCCTTAGTTACACTTTTTGGTTGGGTTTGTTTCTCTTTCGCGGTTGGGTGTTGTGCTGTACACAATCAATGCTATCATCTTGATTTGGCTTGGCTCGTCTATTCTATTCATTTATTTATTCGCGTTGCGTTGCTTTTTTTTTGTTTTCGTTTTGGTTCCGGCTGTCTCGGTCTTATCTTTGTGGTGTAGGTTCTCTGTCTTATCTTTGTGTGTTGTTTTCTGTTTGTTGGTGCGTCTTGTCTTTGTTCGTTCCTTGTGTCGAATAGAAGGCGAGGGCGGTCGTATGCTGGTGTCGGTGTCGGTAGTGGCTGGGACAGAATGTCTTTGCCTATCACCGGGGAGCGTGGCGGGTGTGTTTGTGTTTTTAACGTTTTTGTGAACGCTCTTCCTTCGTTTTGTTGTGTGAGGATCCATAGGGTGTGTGAAGGAGTATAGGAAATAAGTACCAAAAAATTTCTTTCAAATTTTGTTGAAAACCGATATTTTATTCATACAAAAAATTGATCCTCTATTGTACGAGGTTAAACTTGAACATAATGAAGACCGGATGAAATTTAAGTTATTCCTTCACGAATTTTCGAACTTTGGATCGAATGCTCTTCATCAAGTTCCGGACAACTGTTGCATCGCATTTTTTGGACGCTTGAGCCCAAATTTTTTTGAACTTCTACATGTTCCCAGCTGCCTTACCAGTCTTCTTGAAGACCCTCTTCACGATTGCCCAGTAACGTTCGATGGGTCGAAGCTGTGGGCAATTTGGTGGATTGATATTTTTCTCAACGAAATCTATACCCTTTTCCGCAAGCCAATTGAGAGTGGTTTTGGCATAGTGAGCCGACGCTAAATCCGGCCAAAACAGTGGAGGTGTACTATGCTTCTTATATAAAGGCAACAATCTCTTCTGGAGACACTCAGATCGATAGATTTCCGCATTTATAGTTCCGGTAGTGTAAAAAATGGTTGACTTCAAACCACAGGAACAGATTGCTTGCCATACCAGTACCTTTCGACCGAATTTCTCCACTTGAATCGACCTGTCCGCATCGCTCACATCCTCCCGAACGACGGCAGTAAAGTATTGTGGACCTGGAAGGGTTTTTGAGTCCTCCTTTACATAGGTCTCATCGTCCATCAAAACGCATGCATCCGGACGCTGCAAAAGACGCGAATACAATTTCCGGGCCCTTGTTGCTGCTCGCTTCTTCTGTTCTGCACTTTGTTTCGAGATTTTCTGCTTCTTGTAGATCTTCAGCGTGGTTTCGCCTCTTGATACGCTGGATCATTCCGACACTCGTTCCTTTGCTTTTTGGCCAAATCACGTATTGACATTGATTTGTTCTTCATGATTAGAGATACCACTTTCTGCTCCAGTTTCGGGTTGGAAAAACCGGGTTTTCTGCCTCTTCCTGGTAGCTCATCAAAGAATAGTGTTCCCCAAACTTATTAATGATGGTTTTAACACTCGCATGATGAATTCCAAACCGCTTCGCCAATTTTCGCATAGTAATACCCTTCTCACTTAGCCATGTGTCCAGAACCTTAATTTTCACTTCCTTTTCAATACGCGACATTTTGAAAACGCAGAATTTGAACCGCACAAACAAGTAATACAAAAGAAAGCTGACAGTCAAACGCATCAGATTCCATGCAGTGTTCAGAGCCTAAGAATCTAACCTGTCTCGACTCACAAATGCAACATGCGTAGAACGCAAATACTTTAGTTGTCATTGTATCAACGTGTAACTGTAAAAAAGAAAAACAAGTTTAAACTTTTTTGAGCTTAATTAGTCATTTGTTGTGGTTGTATCACAGACTCGAGAAGTAATGAAAGCGGTATGGTTGATTTTTCGCTCGTGGTAATTGTGTGCACCGAGCGAATGTGTTGCTTCAACACCTCGAAGTTGCCAGAGATGGTTTATTCACACCCATCAACGCCGCATTTCGTCCGAAATTCGTCATGCCTCCAAAGCGACAAGAATAAAAATAACCACTCGAATAAGTGAAATAATTACACTTACCGGTTAATTTTTTGTAGCTTCCAGAATCCACAATTTTCTTTAGTTGCTCCGTTTTGCTTATCCGAGCTGCCGGAAGCTAGAAAATTCAAACAGGACACTATTCGATTTTGCTTTTTTCCAAAACCAAAACTGCTGCCTCCTAACAGCACCGTTGTTTGTTAACAACAACAGCCCAACACTCCGATTTGGATAGTTTCGAGAAAGGCGCCTCACAGTTATATTGAAAATTTACTACCTTTAAAATACCTTCCTCTGGGTAAAATTGGCTCTTTAATGTAACTTCAAGATTAAGTAAAAACTACCTACCAGTGAGAACGAAATTATATCCAAAATAGTAGTCCTATCAGAGTACTTAGTTTTGAGTTCTATCACATTTGATTTTGGATAGTTTGGTTTCTCCGTGTACTGCAGTTGTTATCCGACGTAACAAATGATCCATAGGTACACAAATTCATCCATCACATGAACCCATCTCCGTCGATTGCCATACTTCGAACTATACGAGCTCTAACCGAGTTCAATCCAACATTTTCTGTCTTACGTTCCAGCTTGCAGCTACCACCTGGAACATACTTCTGACAATACCCACATCGTCAGCAAAAGAGAAGAACTGGCTGCTTTTATTGAACATTGTACCCCGCATGTAGCGTAATATTAAATAGGAGGAAGGAAAGACCACTGCCTTGACGAAGTTCCTTGCGTGTTTTAAAACAGTTCGATTAGACCATCCCCACCGGTGGGTTCGTATCTGGGTAGTATTTTGATGACAGATAGCGTTCCTATTTTGATTTAGCCACCCATTTTCGCACCGGTCGTTCATAAAAAGTTAACACAATAAGGCTCCAATTTATTCTCGCACCGGTTTCGTTTCGCTAAATATTTCGTGCAGTGTATAGTTTAAATACTTTTCCGTACAGGTTTTCGACGTTTTGGTTTGTCCCAAAGATTGGATCTTGGCAAACTTCCAGCCAAGCCCTGCAAAGCACTTCGTTGTCTTGTTGCGTCCAATTCCTTCCACTGGGTTTTGATGCACTCATTTTTCACAATATATCACAATAAACGTGAAATTAGCAAATAACACTTTAAAAACAAATCGAAAACACTCAAATTGAAATGGAAGTCTTCCAGATGAAAATGTTGTTTTAACGTTTCAACTTGTCTTCAAATAGCAACGTTCTGCCCCGTTGGGTCGGGTTGTCAAATTTACGAACCGTCTGCTCACCGAGCGAACAAATTGTCATTTTCCAACCCGGTTACCAACCACCGGTGCGGTGTCGAGTAGTCAAACAGGGTAACAATTTACCGATATTACCGTATTGGTGCGGTTGGTCTTAAGGTCGGTATCGAGTTCGAAAGAAATTTCTTTTTCTATCTCAATCCCATGTTAAATTCCGTTTACTGAAACGGAAAAGTAAAGAATCGAAAAGAAATTTCTGCAGCAGTATCCACCTGAAAAGAACTAAAAATGAATATGGAATTTGTAAGGTTTCCACGTAAACTAATGGGAGCTGTCACTTTTGCTTTCGGAAAAATATTCCGCTCGATTATTCCGTAAGTGAAGATGACATTTCGTTCCATGCAGATCAATTGTCAAAATTCCGTTTGGTAATATTGAACAAAATTCCGTAACCTCTCTACTTTTTTGGTCGATACTGGCCTTTACGCATACTATATCTTTACACAGTATTATGTACCATCCATCGTAGCCTTCATAAGTCTTAATGCTGACACAAAAAACAACGGAACCATGTTAATGAAATAAAAATGTTGAGTACTCAAAATAAAGGTCATTTATTGCACTTTAAAGAAAAAAATTGCAAAAAAAAAAATTCCGTTTCGGTGGAAATCTCGAACTTTTCTTTTTATACCATTCATCATATTTTGGACACTCTGTTGGCTAACCTGAGCGGTCATTTTGTTCCACCATCTCTTCATCTCTGTGGCATCCCGAGTCATCTTTTTACTCTTCTTCAACTTCTGTTTGACAACTGCCCAATATTTCTCAATTGGGTGGAATTGAGGGCAGTTGGGCGGATTGATATCCTTTTCGAAGAAATCCACCCCATTGTCTCGATACCACTGTAGTACTTCTCTACTGTAGTGGCAGCTTGCGAAATCGGGCCAAAACTTAACAGGTCCATTCTGAGCTTGATGTACGGAAGAATGCGTTTTTTTCTTCAGATACTCCTGCATGTACATTTTGGATTCCAGCTTCAAATACCTTGCCAGATCATAAGTTTTCTTGCGAATCCATCGGCAAAAATGAATTTGAACATTCTAGGGACATAATCTCGACCAGTGGCTTTAAGAACTTTTGTCCGGGAAGCTGCCCATAATCCATCTTCAAGTACGTTTCGTCGTCCATAAGTATGCATCCATTGTACTCTGTAAGAACCTCGATGTACAACTGCCGGGCACGTCCTTTGGCCACTGAGGTGTGGCCCAGTTAGAATTGGAACATAGACTGTTGCGCATATTTCGGATAAACATTATTGTTTGTTTATTGTTATAACTCAAATGTTGGACTTTAGAGGGAAAATACAAAAAAAAAAAAAAATATAATCATCTCGATTTCGAAGAAATTTGCGGACTTTCCCAGAATTTCATCAACCGGCGCACATTATTCTCATCCACCGTTTTGGTAATCTTATTCCACTTGGTTCTCAATTCATTGATGCTTTTGACGACACTGCCATTCACCTTCAGCTTCCTCTTCATAATAGCCCAAAATCTCTCTATCGGTCTGAGCTGGGGACAGTTTGGTGGGTTGAGTTCTTTCGGTATAAACTGAATCCCGTTCGTTTCATACCACTGTTTTACTTAAATAAGAGCTTGCAAGATCTGGCCAAAACATGACAGGTTCATTGTGGGATTTGATGAATGGCAATATTCGCTTTTGGAGATATTCCGTTCTGTACAGCTCTGAATTAAATGTCTTATCAGTGATGAAAACCTTGGTCTTTCTACCGCAGCTACAGATGCCTTGCCAAATCACGTATTTACGTGCAAATCTATCTGCAAACACAAACTTGAATTTCACAGGAATATCTCCCCGAGTCGTAGCCATGTAAATATTTTGTCCCGGCAGCTGTTTGAAATCGGCCTTTATATATGTTTCATCAACCATGAGGAGACAGCCATTGAATTTTGTCAACACCTGATCATATAGTTTTCTGGCACGGATTCTGGCCACATTGTTCTGCTTTTGATTCCTATTTGGTTGTCTACAGGCACGGTATGACTTTGGCCAAATCGCTGTCTGAGATGTTGGGGTTTGCCTTAATGTTCTTGATGACTTTGTTCCGCAGTTGACGGTTGACAGTACCCGCCCGACGCCTGCTTTGAGGCTTGCGATTCGTCGACAAAGTTTCTCTGTACTTTTTCAAAACACGCCACACGGTATTTCGGTGAAAACTCAACACTTTAGCAAGTTTTGGCCCAGACCACGAAGGGTTTTCCAAATGATCGCGCACAATTATTTTTCTTCTTTCTTCTTCCATTTTGCATTTCTCTGAAACACGTTCGAACTGCACCGCGAAAAAAAACTTATGATGTTGTTATTGTTATAGGGAACACATAAGATGTCATAGTTTACAAATGCGACCACTAAGGTCGCTGTAAGAATCTAAAATGTTTGTTCCAATACTAAATGAGCCACACCTTAGATTCTGCATCATTGTTCTGTTTTGTTGCTTACTGGCCCGAAATAGCGGTACTTTGACGGGCATTGAAATTCTTGATGATATTATAGTCCGACAGCCCTGGGCTTGCCATAATCGTTCTCAACACCTTCAAATGCAACTTCCGATCCTTAGGGCACCTCCAATCCTAATGGGAAACTGGTATAGATCTAAAAATTTAGATCTGAAGTGATTTAAATTTTTGCACCGCGGTGTTCTATTTTGAGTTTTATACCACAATCTGATTTAAATTTTTGCATCTTCCAAGAAAACTGATCCAAATGATGCATGTTTTGGATCACTTTTTTGCCTTGATCTATTTTCCGTACTAGTGCTGGCAACAATGCTATAGGGAAAAAAAAGAATGGGGTTTATCTGTCAAAGCCGTCTGTCCTTTTCGTCTGCTCATTTTTTTGTTTTATTTTCTGAGAATAAGTTTATTTTCTCCTTAATTGCTACAACGAGATGTCAATTTAAGAATACATAAACGCAATTGACCCTATGCGCGGATGTCTGGTTTCAATTATAAGTGATATCAACCTACCGTAAGATGGCAGTGAACCTGGTGTCGTCAAATGCCGGATCCTGGGTACAGGCACTGTTGGAAACTTACGATGCTCGTTTGATTAACTGTCGCCGGTGCGGTCAACTTTATAGATTTGAAGATTGTTTCCCTTCAACTTTTCAAGTGTGAAATTTTTACTTATGAGATAATTATTGACTGTGCTTTCGCGGCATATTCAACTTTCGATGAAGAACGTATGGTTGACTGTAATATTTAGCGGTCCGATAGCTCACAGTTTGTTGTGATCGTAGTGCTCTCGTCTCTCGTAACGATGACGTAATTAAAGGAGATTCGTTTGACCGGACCTGGAAAGAACGGCAGCAATTGCATATTTGCTAGCATCATTAGTAAGAATAATAAACTTTGAAGAGTCCGCTGACATTGCAGAACATGACTACTTCAATAAGATTTTGCATTTGTTATAGGTTTCGATAAATTCACCTGTGTGTTCAATCTTCTCGCCTTTCCTCAATGGTTTGGCGAATGATTATATAATTTTAGTAAAATCTTTAATAAAACGGCGATGATAATCCAGAGTTCCAAGGAAACCTGTGAGTTTCGTTTTCGTTTTTGTGGTTGGGCAATTTATGATACCGGTTACTTTGTCGGGGTTGAGTTTCACCGCTTCTGGCGTAACGTTGTGGCCTGAGAATGCCATTCCGTTACATAAACATTCAGATTTGTCAACCTAAATTTTTAAGTTGTAATTCTGTAGGGCATCGAATAACCTCTCGCAGATTCGTAATATGTTCCTGATCAGATATTTAGTGTGCAATAATCCATGTATACTAAACACATTCTCCCAATCAAATCACGTAATTCATTATCCCTTTGATAGGGAGATGGAGCACGTTCTTTTTCGTTTAAATGGTCTAGGCGTAGTTCATCAATTAGAACTAGAACTACTATTTTGAACTGGGTAATTATTTGCAGCATTTTCTCGGTGTTGGCCAAGCTTTTAGCGGACATTTCAGGCGGAGAAAGAACAACTTGGACTTAGCGGAGCGTGTTTATTAGATTGCAGCTGGAAAATGTGAAAATACATAAAGTAGTGATCGTCTAGGACGTTTTTAAGCATTTAACAGAAGTAGACGTTTGCGATCACCAGGAGATTAATGGAGTTTGCAAGATGGAATTGCCAATAGTGTTCTGGAGCAACAGTATGAGGACACATTGGCCAGACGCCTAAAAACCACTGCCGAACTCACGTTTTAATCTGCTGTCAAACAAGCGTCCGATCATTTATCAGCCTTAGTCGATCCACATTCGTCTTAGGTTCCGGAAATCATCGCTGCAAATGATGGGCTTTCTCTCTCGCTGCTATCATTGTTGATACTGGACCAGTAACCGTTCCTATAATGCAACCTGCAATCACATCACAGCCACCTGTTCTATGGCCAGCTCAATGCCACGGCTGTCGAAGCTGTGGTCAGGTACCTATGGGACATTCTTCCAACCAACTCCTCGTTGATCACCAGAGTATGCTGTCTCAAAGCTATAATGACTGCCCCTCAGCAGCAGCCTACAATAATCATCCCTTCCAAACCTGACATCATTCGAAGATGTATGCAAACAACGGTACGATGATTGGATCTGATTTTGCACCCTACATACGCAATTCTGAAGACCAGTGCAGTGGGCTGAAACTGTGTCGCAACTGACAAAGAGTCCAACAACAAAGGACAATTGCCCTCCAAAGCTAACTAGGAACCAGTGTCCAGTGCCAACGTCGTACTCCAAACGCCACCATCCCCATGGTGGCGGAACAAACAAATATAGCATCAATATGTTCTGGAGTTGCGCTAATGATAGCAAAAGCCGAGGAAAGTATAATACTGGTCAGTCCAACAACAGCAGGCAAGTCAAGAAAGGAAACGATGGTTCGGCAAAGAAATATATTTGAAGGAACAAAATGACCAACATATGCATTAGATGTAACATCTGTCAAATTTCCTTCGGTGATAAGGTCCTTCTACTTGCATGGCCATCTGAAAATGTTAGAACAAGTTGTGTTAGCAAAAGTTCGTAGCTAAATAAATTACTTGTTACGGAATAAAGCCGAACAGTCGGAGACCAGTAACTGCTTAACCACTTCTTCATGAGATTTTTTTTGGCGGTGGGTGTTCTTCAGGTGCAGTAGGTAGAACATCCGGAATCATCAACAGTTCCATAACATACAGCAGACAAACCTCGATTGTTGCGGATGTTCATATTTGTCAAAATCTGGACAATGATGACGTTGTTTTACAAGTCCCCATTTAACACTTGAACAGATTCCTAATTTAACAGCATCAGTTTAGTGTTTACTTGTTTTTCGCTTTTGTTGGATAACCTGAACATTCGGATCTAGAAAAGAAAAGAAAAACAATAATCGAAACGGATTCAGAGCACTGGAGACGGAGATGCTTCTTCCGAATTCTTTTGAAAGAGTTCTATACAAATATGAACAAAAAAGCTCTAGAGCAGCACTAGATTAAAAATAACTAGCTTATACTGAATATTCCTCAAATAATTATCAGATAATAAAAAAAATTAAATCAAATTTACCTGCCTTAAAACCACTCGAAAGTAAGCAAGTGCGGATGAAACGTTTCGCGAAGCAAATCCAACATGACATTTGATTGATCCGGGTTGCCATTTACTTTTTTACAAACCCATCAGAATGATCTAGATCTATATACAGTAGCGGTGCAGAATTCCTTGTTCTGATCTAAATTCTGAAGATCTATATTTTTGAATCCCCTCCATTTTGGATCAAAATATCCATCAGGATTGCAGATGCCCTTAGTTCCATTACGACGCTTGCTAAGATCCTGCCAAAATGCCGCTCAAAAATCCAGAATGCCGCTCACGGAATATTTGAGAACGCTGCACACGGTCGATTTAGGCAATTTCAACGGTATGACCATGAAAAATATATTTTAGCTGTATAACCCTCTATACGGCAAGCTGTATGCCACCAACATTCGCAAGCTTAGATTACGAATGTTTAGGATATAAAAATTATCCGGAATTAAAAATTCTAGTCTCTTAGTTATTGATGGATGGGACGTTCATTAGTAGCATTTATAACCCCTTCCTAAGCGACCACCGAACGCAACATCAACAGTAATATGAAGCGTTGGATGGCTTAGAAAATCAGCTATAGAACCGTGAAAAGCCTTCAAGAAAATGAATCAATATAAATGAAAATTGATTGATTTAACTAAAGAACGGATGGAAGGATTCTCTTGATGGTATTTTGTTTTGATCGTATTGTGAACGCATTTTTAGGCAGTTCGAGGTTTGCTAAGTCAGCTCGTGAGGGCCTATTCATAAACCACGTAGAATCATTTTTGAAAATCTCAAACCCCGTAGACTTTTTTCCATACATTATTTTGAAATTTTGTATGGAGCGTAGACTTTGGTCAGACAACCCCCCCTCCTACGACCATAAAAGTCTACATGGTTTATGAATAGCCCCTGTGGTATTAAAGCAGATTTTCCAGTGTGGGAAAAACATATATTCATCAAGTCCTCAAAAAAAAAAAACTTCATCGGAGGGGGGGTTCAACCTGGGAGGGAGAAACAAATACTACACATACAATGTATTGAATGAGTATCGATAGTGGACATGAAAATTTTCAACACACTAACATAATCAAGAAAACTGTTGGGTAAATCAGTAGTTTTTGTTTGGCGTGTCTCTGATGTTTATGTGTTACCGTTGCATGACTTCATGCAGTCGGGAAATATTCGTTCACAAATCAGTTAGGTTTAGGTCGTTTCACTTTTTGCAGCTGGCCGCAGGCTGACGCAGGCATTTCAAAGTTGTTCAACATGAGGTGTAAAGTTAAATACGGTGGCCGAGATAGCAAGAATTATCCGGGATTAAGTTGTTTACGTTTTCCCAGTAATAATATTACAAGATCCAAATTTAAAAAATTCTGTCGGCTGGGCTCTGAGACAACCTAAATTAAACCGAGTTCGCGAGTCTGTAGTGTTAGTTGAAAATATTAGTTTTTTTTACAGGTATTTGATTATAATAAGAGTGCAATAATCTGCTTTAATTAACGTTCTGTAAGTTTATTTTGAAAGGCTTGTTTCCGCTACAATAATCACGCAAATAAAAAATGATGTTCCATCAATTGATGCATTTTTGTTGCCTTCCGATAGCTAGCCGCTATAAAGCGATAGAATCTTGGATTTCTATAAATCTCGTCCTCTCTACTTTTCACCGGCGCTTCAAGATCACAACTACGTGAACATTGTTGCAGTGGGGCCCGAATGAATGCCACCTGAAGACGAAGTAGATGAAGAGGATTTTGATGCGCATCAAGAAGCCGTCGGGAAAGAAACAGCTTCTTTTGATGAACAGCTCGAAGCAAAATCGGAACCAGTGAGTGAGAAAGGAACTCAATCGGACTTCAAAATTCAGAGCGCCACTGGATTTAGAGGACAGGGAGATTAATTAAAGCTGTTCAGGTAATGATCTTAATAATAATAATAATCCTCACATAAGACCTTATAAAGGAATAAATAATTAAAGTTTATATTAAAAATAATGATAATAATTGGAATAATGATAATAATAACAATAACAAAAATAATAACTACAAAAACAACGATAATAATAAAAATAATAATATTCATAATAATAATAATGCTTAAACTAGTTTAAATCATCATAATGAAGCTAATTAAAATCATCATATATTTACTATTTATATGATGATTGTTATTATAACCCAAATAATAACAATAACAATGAAAAAATTATAATATGAGTTACAAAAATAAGAACAATAAAAATAAGTGTAAAACAAAAAACAATAAAAATAAGTGTCACAATAAGAATTCCTAATAAAATAAAATAACAATTATTTTTTAAATATTACTATTCTATGATTATGTTTTATTGGTTTTCTTATAATGGTAGAAATAATTATAACTACACTTATTATAAAAATAAAAATAATCAGAAAAGTTATAATAATCATATGAGGAATAATAATAATAATCGTAATACTTATTATCATAGCCCTTTACTCATATTTGTTTCAATCATAATAATTATAATATTGTAAGCCAACATAAAAATTATAATAATATTTATTATGATCACTTTTTTCAAATAGAGTGTTATACTTTACTTTGTAAACACTAACGATAAATCAATAATAATAATTATTATCATCAGAATTGACTTATCATTATTGTAATTATTGTTTTAAAATTGTTTTGTATTTTGAATAATAATTATAGAAAAAACCATATAAATTTTTTTGTTAACATTGTATACTTGTTATAATAAACGTTATTCACATTATTATGACTTTATTAAAAATAATGGTTTTAATTGTGATTTTTATTCAAACTTTTGTTAGAACAATGTTTATGATATCATGTTAAGGATAATACAATGATCAGAATAATATTTTTGTTATAATAATTTTATTATTATCATGATAATCGTTTTCATAATTAACAAACAGAATTAAAAAACATTTAACAGATTAAAAAGACAGAATTAACGTAACAATCATAACAATCATATAATCATTATCATAATAACCGTAATCAAATCAATAAAATTTAGATCAAAATCATAAAATCATCATTATTAAATCATATTGATTAATTAAAAATCAATTATAATTTTATTAATCAAAATAATCATATATATAATTGTTATTATAATTATAAAAATTGTAAAAATATTTAAAAGAGTTATTATTATAATACTAATCATAATAGTAATAAATATAATATTCAATACTTATCATATTTCAACTTATCATTGTTATAAAAATATTCATTATCATTATAAGAATTAAAATAAATATTATAACAACCAAAATATTCTATATGATAATAAAAAAATAATTAATAAAATAAAATAATACGCATAATCAAAATAATCACTAAACGATATTCATTATTTTTGTAACAATAAAATCATTATCACATTAATAACGGTAATAATAAAAAAAAAAATTAGAACTATAATTTTTGTTAAAAAATTTCATATAATTTCATTTCTTTTATTATAATATTATGATCATTGATAATATTTCAATATGAATAATAATTATAATTTAGTTAGTGATAAAATGATTCGAATAATAGCTCTCGTCAGTATTCCATGTCAAATTATTTCAATACTTCCAGTTTTGTGTGAAATCAGAGCAACGTGGGTGTGAAGTCAGAGCAACGAAACTCCATTAACTTTCACCATGAGTAGGAACCGCTGGAGGGGCTACAACGCAATAATATTACAGAATGCCACAATGTCTAATCCCGAAACTAATCCAATTGGATTTTAACCAACAGGTTATTAAACTGAATAAAAGCTTTTAATAAACAAAAATATTAATACCCGACTGATTTATTAACAAAAATGTATAGCATGTTCGAAATAAAAATATTTATTTTCAGGGGTCTATTTAAAATCCAAAAATATTCACATATATTTTTAAAACGAATAATTTTAAATCAAACATTGACGTAACGCTAATTTTTACATATAATACGTTTGCAACAAATTGAACATTTATTTGTGGCTAGAACAAACAAAAGTTTACGTTTGAATTGACCTAAATATATTTTCTTTGACGATAGTTTTCTTCCCATGTAGTTTCCATAATACATCTCTTTTCGTTTAATTGAAATGTATAGTTTAAAATTTATTTCATGATCGAAATCATCAAGTTTATTTTTACAAGTTATCAAGTAATCGGTACATTTAACAAGACCCTTAGCAACATTTGCAGATTTTCTTCTCGAAATTTATGACTTGGGTTCATGAATAAATGTCTCTAGGCATTGAAAAATTGGTCAAATTTATGAAAAAAATATGCCTTACACTCGACAGAGTTGCAAATTTCCTATCTTTTCAGCAATGAGAACACGAAAATATTTTTGTTCAAAGTATTTTCAAGCAAGAAAATATGTTGTATCCAATATCAATACTTTTCTCTGACTGATATTTTATTCTCTTGGCTTCACTTGACAGTTCGAATCTGGCTCCACTTGACACTCACATTTTTTGAGTCTGTTTCTCCCTCATGAACATTATTCATGGTTTCACATAGGTATCATGAAGCGAGTTCATGGTAACATAAAACATATTTATGAATATTATAAAAAACGGATTCTTTCAGGTATTTAAAGCGGATTCTTTCAGGTATTTGATAAGTAAATTCATTCAATAGTTTTTGGTTTTGTTTCGTTTTATGTATGTTACGGAAATGGCATGAAAACAAAGGAAATGTGGAAAAAGATTAAAAATCAATCAATCGACTTCAGCAAATCTCGTGTGCTTTTTGGTAGTTCAACGATCGATGCTGGTATTTTAAACAGGTAAGTTTACAAAAACAGCCACAGTGGCCTGCAGTCCGGTGTGTACTGGAGGTTCAACACGTAGGTTACGTGCATGCAGGTACAAATGGCATGCAGTATATTTTCTGCTTTATACTCTGCGCCGCCGAAAACCACGAGAAATGCTTTATAGGGTCGCGAAGCGCCAACCGCGATGATTTGCGGCTGCAATTGTACGTTGTCAAATTTTGTCCGAAGAATCTCCAATCGCTGGTTGATCTTGACTTCGACGTCACCCGCAGTCTATATGAAAAAAAAAAGTAACCATACAAATATGAACTCAACAACAAAATAGCACCATATTGTTGAATTTTGAAGAAAAATTGTTTGTGACTATCGTAATCACAGTTTTAACACTGTTTTGTTTACGAGAA
Organism: Aedes koreicus; assembly: GCA_024533555.2. Lineage (NCBI taxonomy): Eukaryota > Metazoa > Arthropoda > Insecta > Diptera > Culicidae > Aedes > Aedes koreicus. Next base: position 17,793 of record JAHHFK020006015.1, read on the forward strand.
GTCCTCTGGATGGACTGATTCGCGATCATCAGAACCGGCTGATTCATTAAACAGTTTTTTCGTAAAGCAAATAGTTAAATAAAATAAAGGACTGTCTTTGATGTCCAACATGCTTAAAATAGCAAACTAATGTATTTCTCATGCACAATACTTGATTAATTCAATTTCGAATGTCAGATTGGTAATCTTTTAATGACTGTAGCATAAACTTTAGAAGCACAAAACTTTCTAAATAGAAGTTTTTTTTTGGGATCTGTAACGGGGCCGAGGGAGATTTCTACTTTTTAAATCGATACTGGCCTTAAATTCAATTGATCGAATCAAATCCGGTTTAGCAACTAATACCCTCCCTGTCTGTTATTTTTAAATTCATGAAATCCCTCGGCACATCCCTATGGTCCTCTCTTTGCGCACGAATGTACAATAACGAACCAAAGCCTGTGTTCCAATTCGCAAATTTTTACTTAAATTTGACAGAATTGTAGGGAAAATGTTCGAATTTCATATAAAATCAAAGTTGACGTTCTACTGACCTCCAGAAACAAATCTGCGAACTTAAAGGAAAAAAGTGCGAGATAGTCCAGTACTGGGTGGTCTTGGTACGCTCTTGCTGATTTCTCACTTTATTCGTTAAAACGTTCCCAAGGGGTAGGGGTGGTTATTTAACTTTTTTCTGACATTTGAACTGTTTTTACTACTAGAACCGTTGAACATCATCAAATCATTAAATCAAAATTCTTACCAAGTTCGCAAGTAGTTTGCGGAATAGAATCCTGTCGCGAGCTACACGACAGAACAGCTTAATATCGGTGTCGTGTAGCATGCTGAACTCCCTTGCCGATTCAATTCCATGGTCGCTTACAATCATGGTAGCGTAATTCTCCAACCAAGCTCTTGAGATGACCTCCAACTCCAGTTCCAGAGCCTCATGGCTGCTGCTGCTGTTGCTCCTGCGAAAACGCGGTTAGCTGTGCTGTTTGTACACTATAAATAAGCACAAATTAGTTTTTTTTTTCAAACATTTTTCAGGTTTTTCAAACCTTAGCTGAAAATCACCGCCGACCGCTTGGCACGCTTTGATTGAATTGATGAATTTTTTTGACAGCTTTGTGTTACGCTTATAGAGCGACCATGAATCGAGTTCATAGATGCGTTTGTTTCGGTTCCTGATTTTTGGTATTTCAGTTATGAAGCATGAATGAGGGTCATGATTCCATGACTCAGCGGTATGATATTTTATTCCGATTTGGATTCATCTAAACGGGAATTGATTTATAATAACGCTTGTGGTGATCATGACTCATGTTCATGCGAGCAGATGTTATTATTCATGATAATTGTGGTTTCCGTCATGTTATCATGAAGCATAGTCATAATGTCATGAAGTCTACACCCAAAATAGTCGTTGGCAGTTTTTGATGCACTGGTGATAGAAAGACTCACAACTGTTGTATTATGAATGCCGTAATACAACAATTGATCGTTGCCCTACACTCAAAAACTGCGGTAGCGAGGACAACAACCTCTAAAAACACATGCCATAAATAATATCGTTTTGTTCGATCATGTATATGTATGGGTGTGTGATAAATTATGCTTGTGACGTAAGTGTGTTAGTGAATTTTGAGCGCTTTATGCGCATGTGTGCGTATGTTTTCCCGCTGCATATACATGAATGCAGGTTGTATATTCTGGAACAACAAATCGAAAGGTACTTTACCGAAACGTGAACAATAGCTTTTATCAATTAGGGAACGTCCATTAATTACGTCACGCAAAAATTGATTTTTTTTTACCCCCCTCTCCCCTTTTTTGTGTTTTTTTTTTTTGTTTTTGTTTGGTTCGTTGGTTTCCCCTTCCCCCCCCCTCCCGTGCTGTGTGTGATTCGTTATTCCTTAGTACTTACCGCACTTTTGCATTGTGCCTCACCCAGTAAAGTGGCTTTTACGTAATGAGATGTGTCAGATGGTTTGCATGCAGGTTTTACATTAATAAAAATGACTGTCAACAGAGATGCTTTCGTTTCGAATCAGACCCTTTTGAATTGGTGCGCTCAAGCTGTCAAATCAGTCAGTTTGTTGTATTTTTGTATTTCATTTGGTGCTTCGCTCCTGTGAAATTTTTTTTCATGTAGATTCTAGTGGCAACGATTCTTCGAGTCCTGGCCCCTGGCGATGTTTCTATTCGTGTTGGTTCTCTTCTTGCTTGGAGTCACCTGGAGATTAGGAAGTACTCGTTCGCCGTTGTGGCAGCTCAATGTAGGTATGCAACATAGTATAGGGTTGTTCCGTGCACAAAGTATTTTTTTTTTTTTTAGGCTGTGATCGTCCTCTCGATGATAATCCGTAACTAATCATCCAAGCTCAAATATTAGCCCAAATGGAAGTTACGCTGAAACAGGAAACAGTGACTCCACTGCTGTTTGTCTGATGTCCCAGCAGAAGAAGGAAGGTGAAGTTGGAGGTAAACCTCAAACAACGGAACCCTAGACTGATGATTTTTCTGTTGACGAACTGAAAAAAAAAAACGCTTTGCCGAACTGGACCGCGAAGGGGAAGATAAAGAAACTCAGTCGATGGAGTACGATGGACTACTTGAAGAGTACAGCAAACTACAAAAGCGAATTACCATTCCATGCGCCGAAAAAAGCGACCAAGATGCAACTTGATCTCTAGAAGTGTGTTTCCCTTATTTTATTTCACTTTAGGTTTGAGGTTCGTTCACTGAATATCATCTACTATTAATTTAATCAAATCAACACTAATGATATCTTTTCACGTTGTTTCTATTGCTAACATAACGAAGCAAGCAAAAGACATGATGTTACGTTATGATAAAAAATCCTACAGTGACAAATAAAAAATACATGTGCTCATATTCACTTATTTTCAAGGGCAAAAGAAAAGAAAGAAAGAAGTATTAAATGACGGTTAAGATCTGCAAATGCAACAAGTGATTAATTACTGTTTTAGGACACAATACATATTCTAGGATTTCAATGATCTATGCTAGAAGAAGTATTGAGCGGGATGGTTCATACAGCATCGTTTTACATGCTATAGATTGTGACCCATTGGTGGTTCGTCGATTACCCTCAAGTAGTCCACGGACTATACATCGTTTTAACAAATAGTTGACAAAATCTCAACTCATGCGAATTTAATTTCATGTTTAAATAACTCAATCCGATTCATTCTTGCAATCAATAACCAAACAATATAAACAAAATTGTTGGTGCTACTCACACTTATATCAATTGGAACATCACCTATTTCTGGTTTCCATATTAAATCACAACCAATGTTTATGTCGTTCTAAACATTCGATTATAGCTAGTCTTACATAAAATTTCAAAAACATTCAACCGCTTCAGATTACTTGAGCGATTTTAAAAGGACACCATTGAAAAACTGATTTTCAGATTAGTGCATGAACCATGTAATTTAAATTTTTAATTTGTAGTTTTGTATATTTATTTTATTATATATAATTATGTATATATATATAATATAATTCAATTTATTTTTGTAAATTATTTATATACATTTAATGTATTATACAATTTTATATTTACTAATTTATTTAAACGATGTTTGTCAAAAGAGAGTAATGTTGCCACAGGTTCTCTCTTTTGACAACTTCTTCTTCTTTAGCATTTCAAGCTTATTGCTTTCACAATTAGCTTATTGCTTGCTCTCAACTTAGTGTTCTAAATGCACTTCCACAGTTGTTAATTAAGAGCTTTCGATGCCAAGTGCCATTTTTGCATAAGAATGATTGTGTGGCAAGTACAATCATACCCTATGCCCAGGGAGTCGAGAAATTTTCCTTAACGACAAATTCCTAAACCAGGCCGGGAATCGAACCCAGCCACCTCCAGCATGGTGTTGCTTTGTAGCTGCGCCTTTACCGACTGAGCTAAGGGAGGACCAATAGTTTACCCCACTAAAATTAAAATTAGGTAAACCTAATTCTACCTAATTTTTCCTTATTGAACAATAGTCTACGGTTACGTCTAAAGAAGCTTATTTTAGGTAGTTTTTCAGTTCCGTGAAACATGTTCATAGCTAGCCTATTTATTGGCTACATCATATTTTTTGCACCGATATTTCAGCATGGTCAATATCGGGTGAAAAAGGGAAATACTCATGTTGGTACGTCAACTTTGACGCCAGCTGTGGTCCAAACCGCTTGATGAAAACAGTTCAAACTTTGTCCACATTATTTCCTTTATTTTTTTAGGCTATGGTAAATTTTTTAATATGCTACTCAAATTATTCACAGAATTACGGATTTTTAAATTGGTATGACCAAAAACGACTTTTTTCACATATGTTATCAAAACTTCAAATTTATAAACTTTATCAACATGATATTTTGGTCACATAAGGTCAATACATTAGTAATAGTGCTGTCAAAAATTTTGATAATTGAAAAAGTTACAGAAGGTTGAATATGTTGGTTTATGGAAGCAAAATTTTGCTCGGCTTTATTTTTGCTAGTGAGTGTATTTATCATATTTTTTTTATTATACTAACATGTTTTTGACGTTGTGCAAACCATGTTCTAAGCAATCCAATTTTTTTGGGAAAATAGTTCTTAAGATCAACAACCGAAACCAGTATATACACAAGGTGAAGTCAGACCTACAAGCACAGTAAGCATTGCTTGTTTTTTTACACATTACATAATAATGGGAGCCAAAAAATGTAGCTGGAAGAAATATTGAGATTGTCAAACTTCCTGGAATGTAGGTTATCAAATTTTAGGCGTCAAACAAGCGTAACCTGTTATTAATTTTTTTTTTTTAAAAAAATTTTCCGGAAGGAATTGCGAACCAGCCTAGGAACCTGAAGACCCCCTTATTAACCATTTAAAAAAAATTTCCTAAGGTTCAAACGTTTTTGATGAAACAAATATTAAGTTGAAAGAAGGTCTTAGTCATCCAAGAACTCATTTGAGCTAACTAATCTTCAAATATAGAGAAAGTAATGCAGCATTGTTTACATATACCAAATCTTGCCATAGAAGTTTCAAAAATCTATGCTGAAAAAGTATTAAGCGGAAACGATGGTCTAAGTTATCCAAGAACTTTTGGAGAATAGGTTTTCAAAGCTACACGCGTAACGAGTGATGCATTAATTTTCTGTACCAACCATATTTTTAACGGTCCAAAGATTTAAACTAAAGTATGCATTGAGTGGAAATGATAGTCAAAGTTATTCAAGAACCACTCACTGGAATGAAATGATTGTATAAGATGTCCACAAATTTCCTAGAATACAGCCCTTCAGATCTATAAGCGTAACAATCGATCCAATATTTTTTGGGCATCACATATTCCAAAATATTCATATGTTAATTATATTATTTGATGTACGTCTAAGTTATTCATGAATTCATTGGAGTTAGAGTGATTTAGAGTATTGAAACCTATAAGCGTAAAAAGTAATCTAGTTTATCTGTATTTTTTCAATATAGCACATTTTAACTGATTGATTTATTTTATATCGATGCTGAAACAATCTTATAAGATGTATGTAATTATGTTGTTGTGTTGTTGCCAGGGCTGGTAAATGTCCTTTTTAATGAAAAATGACCAACGATTTTTACCGAGTTACGTCTGAAAATCTCATCGGGCGAGAAAACGATGACGACGATTTTCTTCTAAATCGCATCGATTTTTTCGTCATGACAGCACGTGACAGTGTTTTGGTCATCGCTATTACAAGCACATTTATTGATATAATTGTAAGTTTCATCACAAAACATCTACTAATATTTCCATTCTATCGATAACATTTTATTGCTTGGCTAATTTCAAGTAAATGAATTAGAAATTTGGGAAACAAAATCGTATGAGAAAAAATCTCATCACTGCATGATGGTATGAGATTGACAAGAAGGGTCATGAATAGTTAATTCCTTCTCATGACAGTGAGATGGCCTGTGTTTTCGTCGTCACATGATGGCCGTGAGATTTACCAGCCTTGGTTGTTGCATGAAGCGTAATCAATTATAATGTTTAAATCTTATCATATAAGAAGGATTATAATTGGAAGTATCCTTCTTATCAACATGTAACCCTAGGAGTGGTGTTAAGATGGTATAAGATGGTGTTAGTTATCCAAGAACTTTCTAAAGCATCGCTTTTCAGATCTATAAGCATATTAATTTGAAAAAAAAAAAATAAAGTTCATACAGTTCGAAAACCTAAGCTTGAAGAAATATTGAGAAGAAGTCATGGCCTAAGCTCCAAGATTTTACTGGATATAGGTCTTCAAATCTACTAACGCAACAAACGATGCATATTTTTGATCAAAATGTATTTCTAAAGGTTTAAACATCTAAGCTGAAATAATTATGGAGTTTGACTGAGGGGGGTTTAAGTTATCTACAAAGGAAAATCCATGCCAAAACGACAACGATAAGTTAATTTTGCGACCTCCTGTAGATTAGTAGTCCAGCTAAAATTGTTCCACCGCAAAAAAATAAAATAACATGAACATATATAGGTATGACCAACTTACTTTTGAATGACCGCATATAAAACTAAAACTGAAATTTCCTTGAAGAAAATATCATATTTTATGACTTATTGCCTGCTTAAAATTGAAACATATCAAAATTACTATTAAGAAAAAATGGCAGTTGGTTTTTTTTTCCTGATATTTAACCATTCAAAGAATGTTGATTAGAAGTCGTATAATGAGATAAAAAAGCATATACAATTAAATAACATTGAAATACATAAGTATGACATTAAAAATATGTTTAAATAACTCTTCAATTTTTTGACAACTCCCTTGAAAGAAGCTGTTTTGATGTTGATTTCAAGGAGTATTCTTCCGGTTATTTTTTATAGCACTTTTTAATAAACTTAACATTATTGGAGCGATTCAGTTCAGTTAATGAACAATTCTATGTATAAATAACCGAATCCAAATTTGGATCCGTTCCATCTTTTAAAGTACACTGTGTTTTTGAGGGGCTTTGTCGTTGATCTAGATTGAAACGACTTATATTGAAAATATTCTGATTATTCTTTGATTATTTATACAAGTTGTGTAAGGTTTAATTCTATTTTTATGCTTCTCCTTTTAAATGTCTGAAACCGGTAAAATTTTGCTAGTTATGGCCATAAACACTATCTGACTGACTCTGAGTCGACTGTGTGTAAAAAGTGTTGCGATGTATCACAAAATTATTTTAATGTTGTTAAATATACTGCCGACCTACGCATAATTGTCTCATTCCATCATCCACAAAACAACTCAGGCCAATGAGAAGGCATCTTGGGACATTAGTATCCGATAATAATAGAATTTATTAACTTTGTTTAAAAATATATGAAATATGGTCGAACGAAGTAATTTTGATAGCCATGAAAAAATTAACTTCTGTATTGATCTTTGTATGGATGATGCCTTATGGGTCTAGTATGCATAGTACGGCAATATGTACATTCAAACACATCAAGTACGTCACATGCTTCGACTTATCACAACAATACAATCAATAAACAAGGTTTTAAGGATTTGTGGACATTTTCGTTAAAAATATAATGCAGTTCATCTGGCATCAAAACAATAATATTCCCCAAAAATTTAAATTCTCCTATATCATCAACGTTCATACGAAACGGAGCGTAAACATAGATTTGGACCCCTATCTAGTTGCAGTATGACTACAGTTAAAAAATTGCTACATTTGGATTACTACGAGATATCGTAGTTGTCCAAGAATACGGACAGCCGCTGGATACATCGTTGCCAATAGAAGGAAATCTGGCGCATTGGTTTCATCTGCTCAGAGGCGGTAAAAGCCGGATTTGGTAGACGGAATATCCAAGCGTGGAAGTTGGTGGAAGATAACAACTAAGCATCCCACGAGAGCGATAGGATAGCTTTACAGGTACAGAACAAGTCGTCCAAAGAAATGGCACTAAAAGTAAGCTATAGAGCCGGAAAATAATGAAAAATGTTGAAATTGCACCGCGCTAACGAAACACTGAAATTGTATGATTAAATTATTCTGTGCCGCGAGTGAAGTAATATGAGATTACTTGCTGTCACTAACGAGGTCACTATAGTCAACCCAATAGAGAACGATTCCTCATTGATTACCACAGAATCAAAGCGATAAGCATAACTTTTTTGCCACCTCATTCGCGGTGCATTTGATTATTACCAAAATTATGAAAAAAAAAAAAACCTTCATCGTAGGATTGGATAGAAGGTATCATGTCATCAGGCCGATTAGGACTTCCTACAAGAAACCCTTGTATTTTTTATCCACAGCAAGTTCCTGATATTATTGGATGGGCTTTAATATATGAACGATGATGATCACTTCTTCCGGTGGTAACGTGGAGGTGGCCAACGTTGAAATGTATGGCCTTGGAAGTATTCGATCTGAAAACATTTATAAAAAACCGATACCATTCCACGAGAGTTTATACTTCTTGATAATGGGTTGAGCTGATGATTTTCCTCATAGTTAGTTAGTTCGCACAAATCACTTCACGTTTGCACTTATTTAGCATACGTTTGATGACTTCAAAGTCTTAAATAAACACAATAAACAAACCTTCATTTTCGGTGACTGTTTAGAATCTTTTTTTATTTTATAGAGGTATTCCTTTCAGCATGTCGGGAGCCCACTGATGTAACGGAGGTTTGACATTAGCTAGCATAGCAAAACATCTTGTCGACCTTCGCCTCACGGCATAACACATTAGCTCGATGTTTTGACATGTTATGCGATGCCATATACCAGCACTTCTATGAGCACCTGGCCTAATATTTCTTTTATGAGCCTGTGCACGCTATAAAAAAATTGACTTTTACTGTGAGCCATGTTTTCAAGCGTCCTGTGAGAGTGAGTGAGACAACACCAAAACACGGCTCACAGTAAAAGTCAAAAATACAAAACAATTATAGCAGCGTGCACAGGCGTATAGCTAATTCTGTTTACTACACTCATACTTCTGTCAAGCATGCTGTTGAACACTGTAAACTTGAAATAAACGATAAAAATATTACATGGTAGTGTGCGGTTTGAAACGCTTTATAGCAAAGATTCAGCAAGATTTATATCTGAGCTATTTCGGTTGCCAGAAAAGCATGCAATTAATGTACTTTTGAAGTACGATCAAAACGTGCACCATGCCAGTATTTTGGGTGTAACTTTGTCATGCCCAGGAGTTTTATTAGCACTCACCAGTTTGTTTCCCTGTTTTTGTTTTTTTTTGGTGGGGGGGGGGGGGGGGGAAGTGGGGGGGGGGGGGGGGGGGGGGGACATTGCAGGGTTTCGGGGCGGGGGGCTTGGTTCGGGGGGGGGGGGGGTTCTGTCTATCCCGGACGTTGACTTCTTTCTTTTTTGTCTCGCTGCGAACTTCACAAATGTTCCTGTAACGATGAGCAGCACATTCTTTTTGCATTCGATTACTCAGTGACGTGACAATCATTCCAGTGAACGGATCTCGGGTTCTAAAATACTGCCGCCGCCTTCTATTGCGAAGACGGATGAGTAACAGGATGGATTCCGGTAGTTGTGCAGTTCGATGGGTAAGCAACACCTCGGGGATTGATCGATTTTCAGCTTCCACAATTGTGGTAATGAAATCCGCGATTACTTCGTCTATGGCTTCGAACGAATGTAGCGAAAATAATGTTAGGGAAGTTAAATCGATAAGATTATTTACTTCTCTTTGGAAACGCTGACAGTCGGTTCTGCGATTGCATCTGTAGGTGGTTGTTGGGGCGCGGAAGACACTTTCGATGTTGATAGAGAAGAGTACTGGGAAGTGATCTCCCAACAAACATCGGTGTTGAATTAGAGCTTGTTCAAGCAAATTTGGAGAAATTATTCTGTTTTTTTGTAGATAGTGATTTTTTTTTATTGGTGAAAAATTAATTGGGGGCTGATGAGAGTTCCTGCAGGATTTTTGGATTAGTCATCTGGAACATGTTGTTAGAGATCAGAATGTCTGAAGTTGATAGCCTTCCATAATTTGCAGGGTAATGCGTGTATTCCTCGGGAGCGTGGATAAAGAACTCGCTGGAAGTCAGGTTTTGCAAAATGATACCAGCTTTGTTGCTTCTGGATCCATTCCAGCTGCGATGTCGCGCGTCGAAGTCTCCGATCAGGAAAAACGGATTGGTTTTGGTGGTCAGCATGCTAACGTCTCGTTTGAACTGGGTTAGATCAGCGGTACGACTACTAACAGGAAAGTAGGCTGCGATGATGTTGACGATACCCGCTGGGCTGCGAATTTGGATGCCGATGGCTTCGACGGTTTGCAGCTGGATACTATCCACGAGGTTGAACTGAATCCTTTTCTGGACAATTATTGCGACACCTCCACCGTGATCAATTGGATTTTCTATCCCGATGTACGCAGGAAAAGTCGCTGTGATAAAGACTGTTAGTTTTCTTCAGCCTTGTATCAGTTATTATGGCAATATCCATGTTTGTGTTTAAAAGAAATACAAATACCTCAGGACTTTTCTTAAGAATGGACCTTCCATTCCAGTTAACAATGTTTAGTGTGTTATAAGTCATTGTAAACATATTTTAGCATAAGCTCACTAATGGCCATAAACTGCTCTAGTTTTGAATTACATCGGCTGAGCTTGGAGTATAGGTCGCGGGCTACGCACAGTGAACAAATAGCTCCTGTTCTGTTTGGCCGACTTTAGCGTATCTGCATAGGTGTTCAACTGCGATGAATTTGGAACGAAACTGCGGTGTTGATGACTGTGTTTTTAGACTCCATTGGTTCTCTCATTACGGTAGGGATGCTGCTGTAGGATCTTGTGGGGCAGGAATGTCACCTTTTTCGAGTGCTGGCGTTTCTTCAGTTCCGTTTGCTCCTTAAAAATGTCCGACCTAGCAGAGCAGGCTATGAAATTCGCTGTGTGGTTTTTCGCACAGTTCGCACATTTCGCGTTGCTTCGGCAAGGTGCTTCAGCTGGCACGTTGCACTCGGATGTGAGATGTTCTTTGCCACACTTAACACAGCGTGGAGGTAGATTACAGAAACCATGCCCAAGCTTTTGGTGCCTGTGGCATTTAATTGCATCTTAAAGTTTACGATTGAAGATCCTTCGGGATAGGATTACTTGGAACAACGATTTAACTTTGCTAAGCTCTTGCAGTCTGACGGTGCCCTTCTCAAAGTAGAGTAGCTACAGTGTGTGTTGGTCGATGTCTGATTTAGACTCTTAGAGAACTTTCACGTCCAGGGGCTTGATACCACTCTCGAGAAGCTCCTCCTCTAGGTTATCCATATCGATCAGCGGTAGACTGGATAGAACAAATTTCACCGGGATGTTTTCGGTAGTAGCATTGTGTGTTGTAGTGGATACCGCTCTTCTTGAGAATGTCAACAAAACCGTCGAAGGCTTTTTTTTTGCTTGTCCTGATGCGGACGACACCAGGCTGAAGGCTCAGCTGGAAAAGGTCCTTCGTGATGTTGTTGGTCTCAAGTATGTGGATGATGCTACGAATGGATTGACCATAGCAGAAAATAGGCGGTTGACGCAACTTCTTCGGTTTCACCGAAGGGGTTATGGTGTTGTCCACGATATCGTCGTGTTCCGACAGAGCGTCGAACATGTTTTCGGTTGATAACCGACTTTCTGTTGTTCATATTGCAATCGGCCGATGCCGGCGATTTACTGCTCAACGAGATTTGCACGAGCTTATTATTGATAGCGTTGCTGATAAACTCAGGACAAGATGAGATAAAGTTTGTTTTAGTCTTATCATAATCCCGTCTACCGTAACCCGTTGGTAATACGAATGATAAATGTATGACAAAATTCGGGAACTAGATTTGGAAGTCAGTTCTCTGTGAGGAAATGTTACTGAAATTTATAAATCCCTATTACTCATGCAACGATATTCTAATGTCTGGAGCAATTCTAGAATTGGGCATACAACAATTGTAAATAAAGCCTGTTTCTCGCAAACCGTTAATTTACTTACGCAAACCAACTTGAAATTTGGGTTAGAGAAAATTTCCCCTTCACGATGATGTCATTTATTTGCGTGGAGACCCACCGCTTTTCGAGAAAAGAGCTTACAACGCTTTGTTTACAATTTCTGCTAGGCCCTATTCTATTATTGCTTCACGTATATGATAAGTAGGTTAAACTTCGTTTTAAGTTTCCTTGCACGAGATCCTTTTGTCATATCATATTGGAAGAAAACGACACATTGAGGCGATAGTAAACAGAATCCACAAATGAACAACGTCATGGCCGATTTGTGTCGAATCTTTAAATTTACGAACATTTCGCATGTAAAACTTTAGTTATTTGTATACTACAGTGTAAAAGAATAACGTTATTAAAATCAAAGGGAAAAAGGATAAAGGTTGGGATCATCAACAGATCATAATTAAAGGTATTTGGGGAAAATATAGTGGTGCTTGTGAAAATAAAGGTTGAAAAGGAAATGTTTTTTTGGGGGTGAGTTACGTCTTTGGTAAAAATAATAATTTTTAATTATAAATATCGACTGATTTGTCTCAAATTTGGCACAGAGGCTCCGATATCTTTTTTGTCTTGTATTTTTAACCGAAATCTCAACAGCAGATCCAACTCGGTACACTCAGTAATCTACACACTACCAAAATGTCATGTAAATTTTTGTCCCCTGAGACCGACACATACAAGCGTCCTTTAGCACATAAGAAAGAGTTGAAAGAGATGAGAAAATAAATTCAATCAAACACACATTTTGTCGACTTGCGTATGTTTCAGTTTCCGGAGACATAATTTTACACGAAAATCTTTCTTTATGTTCCTGGACTTTTTACAAACATGAACGTACGTCTCGTGTAAAATTCATAATTTCTAAGTGTGTATAGATATTACTGACTTTCGTTAGTATATTTAACGGAATTTTGTAAAAAAAAACGTTAAAACTACTGAAGCTTGGTACACAGCTGTTTGGAGTTCGATAATTTAAATTAATTGTGCCCCAACCCGTGGGTTCGATAAATAACACTGTGCTACAAAAAAAAAGTGAAGGAACTTTCAAAGTGACATAGTAGAGATTGTTTATCTGGTCAATTTTAACACATAACCGTGTTCAACATATTTGTAACACCCTAAAAATATTTATTTATTGTTAAAAAACCGTTTTTCGGATTTTTTTCCGCACAAAATTTCCTACAGGGGCATTTTTCAACCGATTTCAAAATTTCCGGCATTTTTGAATAGCTTTTTATTGTGGTTTTAAGATAAAACTTATTTCCGTTTGTTTTGAACGAGAAGGAAAAAATATTTACGAAAAAATCTGAAATTTTGTTTTTTTTTCGTGTTTTTTCGATTTTGACGCCATTTTTTTGGTACAACTCATTAAAGTTGCCTAATGTAGAACACATATTGTTGTGGTCTAATCAGTTCTGAATAAAACAATGTATATTTCATCTAAATATAATGAAAATTTTGGAGAGGCAGAGAGACGAGGTACATAATGAAAATTTTCAAAGTTACGACGCTTTTCCCAAAAGAAAAAAAATCAACGTTGAGAGCGCTCCGGAGTAACAATGTATACAGGAAAGGAATAAGCAAAATGGGAGGGCCATTCGGACTTTCAATGAAAAATTAACATTCCGGATTATATTTTAAATGATTTTATAACATACTATTTCTCTTGTTTTTTAAATCTTGTCTCTTCGAAATTTGCACTCAAAGCAGAACGACAGTGAATATTCGGATAGATTTAAGTTAAAAACGTTCACCTTGTTCGTCTGCATTGATAGACGAGTGATCGAGATTCACGTGTCAGAGAAAAGCAGTAATGAGCTATCATCCAAACATGGATTTTTACTGTAAACATGTTGCATCCCATCTCTCCATAGGCTTCCAAAAACTCATGGACCACCTGAACGTAATTCGAGCTTCTGACGTTTCCAAGAAAGTTTTGGTACAAAGAAATAAAACTAAGCCATGCTCTTTTCTCTACTTGGTTCAATTTCTTTACAAAGTCCTTATCAGTCATAAGCTTACGAATGTCGTTCGGCTCCTATTGCTCCGGTTGGAATATAAGGTTCATCATTTCCCTCATCGGTAGGTTCGTTGCTTGATTCAGGAAAATTTGCAGGATTTTTGCCTGTAGTTGACTGATCCTGTTCTCCCCTTGCGACAGGTTTCGATACAGTCAACACATCCGCATATTTTATGAGGTGGCGAGTTTTATGGTGGTGAACAGTGATTTTTGTTTGGCAGAAGTAGCAATTCTCCGGCTTGTGATATATTTGATAATGCCAAACCATGGGAGTCACGAATGGCAAACGCAGGTCATCACATTTACCGGTTTTCCATTTTTGTAATGTGGTACAGCACACCGAACAAATATATTCGGGTTGATACCAAGCACTTTCCACGTATGAGCATTTGGAAAAGAGGTTGAACGCTTCAACCACAGTTTTATTTGTTCTTAACTCAAATCGATGATTCTTGTCAACCAATAAACCGCAGACGTAACAAAAGTTGTTGCGCTTATCACACATCTTGCCTTTTTCTTCGAGACACAATTCTTCACGTGTTCACTAATGCGATGAAACTGGACGAATTTCCTCCGTCGTTGTTTACTGTAACACCTTCCGGGGGAAATAACGGCATGGTGTTACGTGCTGATCTTTTAGACAGCATTTATGGCCGAAACACGATGTTTGCGCAAAACGGAACGGTAACGGCAAGTTTGACAGTTGTCGGAAAAGCGTCGTAACTTTGACAATTCTCATTATTTTTGGGTGAAATTTACCTTGTTTTATTCAAAATTAATGCGACAACAACGATATGTGTCCTACATTACGCAATTTTAATGAGTTGTACTAAAAAAAATGGCGTCAAAATCGAAAAAACACCAAAAAAAGGCCAAAAAGTCAGATTTTTACGTAAATATTTTTTCTTTCTCGTTCAAATTAAACGAAGATATATTTTTTTCTTAAAGCTACAATAAAAAGCTTTTCAAAATCGCCAAAAATTTTGAAATTGGTTGAAAAATGCGCGTGTACGAATTTTTATGCGCAAAAAAGTACCAAAAAACGGTTTTTTAACAATAAATATTTTTTTTAGGGAGTTACAAACATTTCGAACACGGTTTTGTGTTATGTTCGACCAGATAAACAATCTCTAAGTAGTCACTTCAAAAGTTCCGAATCACTGTTACACTGTGTAATAAATTATTCCCAAACAAACATTTAGATGAATAATCACATTTAATGTATGTCAATCCCAAGCATCCACTCACGCATCCTTGCCCAATGATACTTTCACACCGAATGCAGAAGTTTTTGACCGACATAGGTCCATTCCATTTCGATCGTCTTTTATAATTGCATCATTTTCGATGGATGTAGGTCAGCTAGTGATTCCAAGTGGGCAAGTATCTCTATTTCTGTGTACTGTTAAGCTTCATATTTTCACAAAAAAGATGCCCTTCAGCTGAAGCTGACCCACCGACCGAGCAGGAGCCGTTCGCTTGTTTGTACGCTCCCTCGTTCATCCGTTCACGTAACGATTTTCAACGGTCCAAGATATTTGCCCTTTGGGGGAGTCGAAGTAAATCATGTAGTGATTCGAT